>QRFJ01004788.1:0-138730 GCA_006176705.1 Cocos nucifera | reverse complement strand
GATCTTGCTCATTGCATTCTATTTTCCTCAGGTGTGCTAGGCACATCTTCTTGGAAAGATGAATACCATGTCTGAAGGGTATTAATCCCCTCTTAGAGTTTTTCCATACTAAAACCTCTTTTAGTACTTTCTCTATGTACATTTTCTGTGAAAGTCCTAGCATCCTATTCGGTCTATCCCTATAGACCTTAATTCCTAGAATAAAGGATGCTTCACCTAGGTCTTTCATGGAGAATTCCTTAGACAACCACATTTACTAGTGTCAACATGGGAATATCATTCCCAATAAGGAGGATGTCATCCACTAGTACAATACGAGGAAGACAACACGGCTCCACTGACCTTTTTTTGAAAAACACATGGTTCTCTTCATTTTTGATAGAATACAAATTTTTGATCACATCATTGAAACGAGTGTTCAGCTCTGAGAATGCTTGCTTAAGTCCATATATGGACTTTATGCGCTTGCATAACTTAGTGATCAGTATCACTGGATGTGAAACCTAACGCTGTTTCCATATAGATATCTTCCTCAGATATTCCATTTAAGGAATTCGATTCCCGCTTTAAATCATCCCTAACACGTCATTTTGCCATATACACTTTCCATAATCCCGAAGAACAGAAGATAAGGACCATGCAACAAAAGCACAAGCATAGTGACAGAGACACACACAACATGGATTTTAAGCTCCGAGCATATCCTCTCACACACCACGAAATGGGGACGAACAACAAAAGAGGATATCCCACACAACCCTGATTAGATCCAGCGCAACGCAAAACTCACCCCCACCAACCAACACACCACAGTATGACTATCAAACCAAACACAAAGAAACAAAACATATAACCTTTTCATGCCACTTAAACTACAAACACACACACATCCACACCTAGTCTAAAATGGAACACCCTAATCGAAAATTATTACCACACAATTACCCCATTGACCTATGCAACCACAAATCTTTCTTTTGAAGATCCATTTTACAACCAATAGGTACTCACAAAAAAGCAAAACCTTCTGGGTAACGGAAACGATTCTACCAAGGTCCATGACTTGCGTCTTTGAGTGCAAATCGAGTCGATCGTCTGACTTTCATTGCCCCTCAAGCCATTTCTTCTCTTTCTCGGAAGTTGATATCTGATATCTCAGCCCATCTAATTATAAAGGTTAGGTTTTGGGATCATCACCATGAGCTAATCTTAACTTGAGGAACATTCCTCTACATCCCTCTGAAATAAATACTTAAGTATCCTTCAGGGGGACGGGAAACTCTTTCCGATCTACGAGGTGGGAGGAAGGTAGTGTTCTTATTGGCTTCACTAAACCGGATTTTGGTTCCACTTGGTCCTTAGCTCTTTCTTGCTTGTGAGATTGACTTTCTCATCAAGCTTATCTGCTTCCAATGCCACTGATTTTGAATAAAACATTTTCAAGAAATATGGCTGTCCGACTCACAATCAATCATTGTGGTCTTCTGGAATTAGAAATTAGGTATCTTCTAATGACTCTCTACTTCTTAAGGATATCGAACTACTGAATCTGAGCTCTAAGGACCTAAAAATATACATAACTATTATCCGCCCATATGTTGTATCTTCTTGACATAAGACATGGATAACTACCCACAAAATTCTTAGTAATGACTCAACTTGTTTCTTACCGTTTTTGAGCGTGTGGTTGTCTTTTTATTGTTTTTCTCTTTAATATGAGGTGTGTCTTGTTCATTTTTACGGTGTGGTTAGGAACGGTTTTAGAGGGAACCTATTTCCAGAAAAATAGAATTGAAGTTAATATACAACATAGATGTCCCAAAGGAAATCTGGGATTGGTCGCTTGTGTTTAAGTTTTTGCTCAGTCATGTTTTGGAGTCGTATAGACCTATTAGTCGTCGCTGCGTGTTCATATGTAGTTTTATTGTTCCGTAGTTTTTTGTCTTGTCCGGTTTTGTTTGGTTGTGAGTGCGGTCTTTGGGTGTTTGTAATGATTTGGTGCGTTTTAGTTGTTTTGCTTTGTTTTTTGCGTGGTTGTTTTTGTGTGCTGGCTGTTGGTTGTGGATGATTGGGGTGTGTGTGATTGTTTTGGTGCTTCTGTGTGGTTATTTTTTGTTGTCGCGTGATGTCGTGGTATTGATAGTTAGGGGCTGGCTGTATGTGGTTGGGGAGTTGGGGGGTGGTTTGTTTTAGTTGTCTGTGTGGTGGTTGTCGCTTGGAGTGGTGTTTTTGTCTGGCTTAAGATAGTCTCTAGGTTATGTTTGGTTGTTTGTGGCTTGTGTTGTTGATGTGTGTAGTAGTTTTTGGTTGTTGTTTTGCTCGGCCTTGTGGTGGGGTTGGGGTGTTGGTGGTTTTGGTGGTTGGGTGTTTGTGTGTAGGCTAGATATTCACCTCTCCTCTATCTGATCGAGTAGAACTTAATGTTGGTTTTCCCCATTTGTTGGTTTTTTCTAACTTCAATGTCTGTAAATATCTTTGAGAACTGTTTTCCCAAAGGCTATGAAGCCTTCGCGTTATGATCGTCATGAGATAACGACAATACCTCATATGAACTCTAGACAGGGATCGATTTTTGTTTTGTCGTAGGTATTTGTTGAAGTTAGACTAAAATTGTCTATTTCATATGCGGCATTCAGTCTGCCTAAGATGTTGTTGTATGAATCATCATGGTAATATCTTCGCTTGTGACGCAGGTACATACACACATCGAATGGGCCGCACACAATCAGTATGTTAGGGCGGAGAATCATGTGGCCCCTCTCCCCAATTCCAATTGAGTGTTTTTATCTTTTAAGGGAGGTTTAGGTCATTTTGCCGTTTGTGATAGTACTGATAGCATTCACAAGTTGGATAGACTCAAAAGTCCAATGGACTCAAATAGCCAGCTCCATTTTTCCTCAATTTGAATTAAATCCTAAATCTCTGCTATATGACCTATATCTCAGGTGGGCCAAATAGATACTGTACGTTCTGGACTATCCCTAGGTCGTGTTTTTGGGCCATTCATCCAACATCACGTTTTGGCCCTCCGATATTAATAATACAGGTACAACTTTCTCAATATGGCACTGTTATGACCATTCAAGGAAACCATTTTGACCAATTTATTTTTTTCATAAGAATGTTACAAATGGTCCTTAAAGAAAGGTGGATCCCATAACCTTCTGAGTGTAAGCATGAACAGAAATCAAATTCCTTGCTACTGCAAGGGCTACATAAATATACAGTCTTTTAAAACTAAATCTAACCAGTGGTAACCGCAGAGAGGTAATGAATTTCCACGGCCTACCTGCACTGGCAACTTTGCTCCATTACCCGAACGCGTAGGATCATATGTCTCCATCCCTCACCTCCTGCTATCATCCCCAAAACGCTCTGCATATAATTGCATTAGTGGTTTTTCAGTATGACACAATACCAGAGTCATATGCAACTCAATTGAATGCAGAAGAAACCGTAAGGTTTGTAGAACCTCATAACGAGCCATAACCTCCAGAAGGACCCTCTTCCTTCTTGTTCTTTTAGGGTGGCCAGTAAGTAAGTGCCAGTTCCGACTTCGGTTTGCCAATTGGCGTCTTTGTTCGCTGTTCATGAAACGACTTTCCTTTGTGGCATCGACACTTACTTCTTTTCGTTCTGCCTTTTCATTCTTCCTTTGAATCTTCTAAAGCCCGGGTTTTGGTTGATTTGCTTTTTCACAGACTTTCCTTTTCCCCCTTTCCATAAGAACTTCTTTTTGGAAGAAGTCCATTCCATAAGCAAGACTGAGCCTTTATGAAACACTTTCATAGAAAAGCTTCACAGCGGTAAACGCGACAGCATATTCATCAGACTCAGAGGTTATATGTTTGGTGTTTGAAGAGGGGTTTTTATGCCATTGTGGTAAATTCATGAAGGCACCATAGCCCTTAGCTAAGGAGCCAGTCTCATAAAAATCAAGCACATTGAATGGCGATACCACCTCATCCTGCGATTCCTCGAGAAGGGTTATGTCGAGATCAAGAGAGTCAACTCCATAGATAATGTGGACAGACCCACTTACAAAGCCATTGGGCCAGCAGAAGATCGAAGCCCACCTTGAAAAGATGGAACTTAGACTTGTAGCCAATTGGCTTTAGGATAAGTGGGAGATTGTTAGATATATGTGCCCTAGAAGTCAGAATTGGCTGACACTTGTAATACACTTCTAGGGGTAAAATTGTAATTTTGACTATTATCAATAAAATGGGTTATTTTCTATCACATATGTGTATTTAGTGTCTGTGATACATTCTTTGAGTTAATTATTATGATAATTCATATTTTCAAGAGTTGAAAATTTAAGACATGAATAATCATTATTAACTCATAAAATGCTCTCGACCATAGGATTATCACGAGGATGGTGATTGATCCAAAAGGTTGGTGTACAATCACGAGGATGGTGATTCCGATTAGAGTTCTCCTAAGAACCAACTTTGACTGATCTTAGGCACCCTCTAAGGAGGAATCCAGGGGACTCTATTCCCACTAATTAGATTTAGATCTAATTTCACAAAGCGTTATGATTGGTTGGGAAAAAGAGAAGTTGGATCACAGACAGTCTATAAATAAGACCCTGCACCCAACTCAGATTACATGATTGTATGATTGGAGAATTGAAATCCCATGCCCCAAGGCTGCCTCTCCCCTCTTCCTCCATGCCAAACCCACCTTCTCCCTCTCCTCTCCACATCCAAAGTTTTTGGATTCTTGGTTGGTGCGATCCAGATCAAAGAAAGGCGACTGAAAGCTAGAAGGCTGCACTGCTGCATAGGACAACTGCTGATCTTCGAAAAGAGTTTTGAAGATCCTCTAGATCAGATCTAGATCTAATTTTTGGAGACGTGAAAGAGAAGAAGAGGATCTCTAGATCCAGCCTGAGTGAATATCGATAAAGGCCAAGCACTTGCATGGCTTGATCCAGAACCTTCCGCTGCTTATAGGATCATCAATGGATAATAGGATTACCCACTTCAAGATAAATTAATTTTGATTTAATTTATCTAATTTTATTTTAATTTTTAAAATAATAATAATTAGATCTGAAATATCTTAGATCTGATCTGGATCAAGAAAAAAATTTTGAAATATATCTCTTGATCCGATCAGATCTGAATGAACCTGGTCCAGAAAATAGGTTTTCCCTTCATAGATATGATGTTGCTCCAATAATTGATTTTAATGATTACAAAATATTTAAGAGGATACTAATAATTTTGGCTGGGAAAAAGATCAATTGTATTTCAGGTTCAATAAGAAATTTCAAAGTTACTAAAGAAAGATGATGAGGAAAAAAATCAGAAATTTTATAAAGTTAGAGAAAATATATTTCAGAAGCCTCAACAACAAGCCTAAAAGATTTTTAATTTATTGAAGATAGTTTTATAAATTTTGGATGCATAATTTGAAAAAAAATCAAGAAGAAAGATGATGAGAGAAAAAATCATAAATTTTATAAAATTAGAGAAAATCTATTTTGGAAGCCTCAAGAATAAGCCTAGAAGATTTTTTATCTATTGGAGGTAATTTTATGAATTTTGGATGCATATTTTGGAAGAAAATCAATTTTAAAAAAAAAGGATCAACCCCTAGGTCTTTTCTTACTGAAATAGGTTGTTTGGCATGCTGTTCTTGTGCGAGAGATCAACCCCATGATCGACCTCTGCTATTCCAATGGCCAAAAATATAGAATTGGGCATTTCTTGACTTCTGCCAAAGAGGTCGACACTGGGGTCGACCCCTATGCATGGGAGACCTGAGGGTCGACCTCTGTGATGGAAAATCTCCGCAATGACTTTTTTTTGTCCATTTTGGCCATATTTAATGTGCATTTAAAGTTCTTCAATGGCTTTAATCCTATCAAGATTTTTTTATAACACTTATTGAAGATATATAGGCTCAAAAAGGAGGGAAGAAAAGAAGAGATTCATGCATTCATTTCAGTCCTAAGCAAAAAGCCCTCTTCAAGCAAAGATGCTTTCATTTCAAATTCACCAATCCCTCAAAAGCTCATTCAAGTCTTCAACAACTTTAAAATAAATTAGAAAAGCTTCTTTCTTAGTTGTGTAAAATATTTTTAACATTTTATTTGCTCATTAAGGAGGCTAACTTTGTATTTCATTATTGTTAACAGTCATACTTTATTTTATTATTTTGATTTAAGTTTTGAGGATTCCAAAACTTGGAAAGATTGATCTGAATCTTGAATCAAATTATATTGGATTGATTTATATCCAAAAAATAAGTGTTCTAGCTTCAGATAGTTAGGGTTGGAGGTACCGACGTTGTATTCTTGTTGAATACATTTAGTGTATTTGAATTTTCAAGTAAGAGCTTGGAGAGTGGATGTAGGTGCAAGGTTGGCATCGAACTTCTATAAATCTTGCTTGTTTGTGGTATGCTTTCTCTCTTTTCATTCTTATTTTGTTAAATACTTGCTCTCTTACTGTATATCTTTTCACCTCATTTAAATCATCCACCTCATATAAATTGCTAATCATTACATAATCTTTGTGGTTCTAAATTAGCTTTAAAATTTTAAAAACCCGATTCATCCTCCTCTTGGATTGTATAGCTGGGCAACAAGTGACATCAGAGCCTGGTGCTCTATTCCTATTCTGATTTAACCATCAAAGAGTCAAAGATCTATGGCAACCCAAGTTGGTATCTTTCTAGTCGAGAGGTAGTCCACAAATCGATCTCCACTTTTCAATGGATCAAACCACACCTATTGAAAAGCTCGGATGAGAATTTTCATTCAAGCACTTGACTATGATATGTGGAGTATCAAAGTTAATGGACCATACACACCCACCAAGATAATTGATGGTGTGGAATCAACCAAATCCGAAAGAAAATGTGATGAGGTTGATAAGAAAAGGGCTTAGCTCAATGCTAAAGCCATGAATATTTTATATTATGCTTTAGATGCTAATAAATTTACTCATATTTCAACATGCATGTCTACTAAGAAAATATGGGATAGGTTAGAAGTAACACATGAAGGTACCAACCAAATCAAAGAGTCAAAGATTAACATGCTTGTACATAGATATGAACTCTTTAAAATGGAGAATGATGAGTAAATAACTGAAATATTTACTCACTTTATGGATATTATAAATGGTTCAAAAAGTTTTGGCAAGTCTTATTCTAACTGTGATCTTGTAAGGAGATACTTAGGTCTTTATCAAGAATATGGGAAGCCAAGGTCACCGCAATTTGGGAAGCCAAAGATTTGAACGTATTATCTTTAGAGAAGCTTCTAGGATCGCTTATGACACACAAGCTAAGCATGGAGCAACATGAAAAAAAAGATGTCAAGAAGAAGAAGACAATCACCCTCAAATTCACTACTCAACTCGACAAGGAATCTAATGAAATTGAAAATAAAGAGCAAGATGAAGAATTGGCCCTCATCACTAGAAAGTTTAAAAGATTTTTGAAGAAAAGAAAACAAGGGATGAGAAAAAGACCATCTACAAAAGGGGAGTATATTAACGAGAAGGATAAGGAGCAGCTCCTTGTTTGTTACGAGTGTAAGAAGTTGGGGCACTTTAGGTCCGAATGTCCATAACTCAAGAAGGGCCCTGATAAGAGCGCGATGTTGTCACTAAGACACTGTGTTTATCAATTTAATCTAATTTCTTAAAATAATTAAAAATATGTAGATAGCAGTGAGTCGGATCGAATCCATAGGAAAGGTAGTATTTTATTTTTCAAATCTTTAATTTTTTAAAAGAAAAAGAAAAGAAAAAAGTTTTGAAATCAAAAGTAAAGTCAAAAAATAAAAAATAAAAAATTAAAAGGTACAAAAATTTAAACTTGGTCCTAAGATCTACTAGTTAGATCTTAGCATCTACTTGTAATAAAATAAAAAGCAATAATTAAAGTGTAAAAATTAAATTACAATAAAAATAAAGAGCATGAAATTAAAAAGTATAAAAATAAATATTACATTAATTAAAAGGTTCATAATTTAAATACATAAAAAAGTAAATAAATAAAATAGGCTAATCTCTGATCTTGGATCAACATCGATAGAAAGATGGTGTAGAAGTCCAGCTCTTCTTCTCGGCATCCATTGCTTTGAAGCAGCCTCTAATCCAAAGTCTAGCTCTATCCTATACTAAAGCTTCCCCTTGACCGAAGATTATAAATTCTGAAAGCCTGGGGTCTTATTTATAGAGCTAGGAGGAGTTGAAGATTTTTTTCTTAGCAATGTGGGACAAAGAGCCTTTTTAATCATCAAAATAGGAGGAAATCCAAGTAAAATTTGAATTAAAACAGCTTTAAGATGAATCTAATGAAGTCGGGTGAAATCTAGCAATTCAATAAGAATCCAACGGACCAAAAATCATCAAAACTGGATGTGTATCGATCCAGATTAGGTCGGATTAAATTCTGGCCATTGATCGTGCATTGATAGAGAAAATTTGGCCGTCGATCGCATGTTGGAAGTTCTGATCACCGTCGAAAGCATTCTGGACCATAGGATCTGAGTCAGATGTGAGCATTGCTGTCCAATGGCGATCCATATTAAATATGAAGCTGAATCAAAGTAGAAAATTCTCTCCACCGTCCGATCTTGACCACAATCAACCAGATCCATTCGATCGTGCCTTTATTGTTCCCATAGACCACATGGACCAGCTGTACCACACACCACAACGAATCAGCACCTCCTATCCTCGAGTGAAAAGTCCAAAATGCCCTGTGAGCCATGATAGTTTTTTTGTAAACCCTTTAAGGGTCTAGGTCCACCACATGTCGCTTCATGATTCGCTGGTTTCTGCTGACCTGACGGTCCATGCCTGGATCGTGGACCGACTGACGGCTTTCGCGGTTGAGTCAGCTAGCGTGATTGGCTTGGCATGCTGGCTTTATCGACTTGGATCGGTGCGTTTGGACGCACTGGCTGATATGGCACGGTGGCTTGAGCCGACTGAGCCGTATGATTTTTTTTATTTAATTTTTATTTATTTTATTTTTTTAAAAATTTATATCTTCTTTATTTTAGCTCCGTTTTGCTTAAAACTTAAAAAATTACTCTTTTTATTGATAATAAAATTTATTTTTTTTATTTTTTTATTTTTATTTTTTAATTATTTTTTTAATAAATAAAAATATGAATTTTTTAAAAATATATATCAATTAATTATTAATTCTTAAAAATTAATATAAATTAATTAATAAATTAATATTTTTATTGGTGAATTTATGATACTTATCATACCTCCTAACTTAAGTTTTGCTCATCCTTGAGTAAAGAAAGAATTTAGTTTTAAATATCTTTTAACTTTAGAGTTTTGAATTTTACCAAAGCAATTTTCAAAATGGCCATTAATATTCAGTAGGGCTTAAGTGAGACATATCATTGGGGTATTAATCTTATCAATAGAAAAATTAAGTAAAGAACATTAAATTTTTTTTGAACTTTTTCTAAGTTATCCTATATTTATTTTTGAATTGTTTAAACTTTCATATAGGCAAGTATATTGCTACTTTCGCCCTTCATTTATTGATTTTTATTTTTATATTGCCTACTTTTTGATGCGAATATCATTACTTACTTAGACAATAGGATCCGATTACTCGATGGAAAATCAATGGTTTTTTTTTTTAATGTTGTACCATTATTGAGTATCTTAATCCCTTAAGTTTTCTATTTGATCCATGTAGCGAGTCTTGGGCTAATGACTTTCAAATCAGTTGGCTTTAGGACACTAGGTATAGAATATCCCTCAGACTTACTAGCTCGAATCAAACAGGCTACGAGTTAAGACTAGCTTTACAACGAGCTTCTTTGCTTTTTCCATCTTTTGATGCGAAACTCAATGCTTGCTTAGACAAAGTGACCCGATTACTTAGTAAGAAGTACTTGAAAACTATTTTATTTTAATTTTTTTATATAAAAAAATGTATAGTTATCTTACACAAGCCCATAAAAAGTAGACTTTTCTTTGATGCTAGTAGAAAAAATTAGAAATACTCAAAGAAAAAACTTTTTATGTTCTAGACTTAACTCTTTATTGGATTTTCTTAATACTTGATCCCTCAATATCTCACAAATTTTCTAATCCATGCATCAATTTTATTTTAAAAATACTTAGTTCAATTCAATTCTTAAGCATAATTAGGTGTCTAAATGCTAAACACTAACTTCTTTCGAGAACTTAAATAATTTTAAAATTTTATTATTCTTTCCTCCAACTTAATCAATATTGTCCTTAATGGAGAAGAAAAAAAATTAAAGGATGTAATAAAGAACATGAAAGAATATACCTGACTCAGTATATTTTTGGTCCAGCACATGCCTTTGAAAATTTGGGCTCTCCCTCCAAATTATTCAACATGGTCTAAAAAGAAAATAAACTAAAAAGATAAATTAGATGAAAAAAAGCTAAATATTGGGTTGCCTCCCAACAAGCGCTAAGTTTATCATCTTCAGCCAGACACAATGCAGCTTACTATCTTGTGTCAAATACTGGATTGACAAATTTCAATGGTTTTGGATTGCCAATCTTAGAAAGATAATTTCTTATCCCTTTATTGATATAATCATTGTTAATTTTAGGGACATAATTTGTGACCCCATTCTCAGACCCATGTTTATTAAGAATTTCTCCTATTTGTTCTTCTAAAATGCTCATAAATTAAGTTTTTGAATTAGGAGTTAAGTTTAATACACTGGGTATTGGAAGGATGTCTAAAGGTGGGTTTAATTCTGAAGGTAAATTAATATGATCTTGCTTAAATAACTTCATTGACACTTCATTACATGCCTTTTGATTTTTGTAAGAAGAACCGGCTTCTAAGGTTGAAGAAAATAGGACATTAGGTTTATAAGTCTTGGATAAATCATCTATTCTCTTTTTTCCTATGTCTATCTTATTTAAATTAGAACCAGTATCAGTACTAGTTTCGAGCTTAGATTCTTTTATGTGGTTAGTCTCAGTACTAATCTGTTCCTCTAAATTTTTATTTTGGCTAGCATTAGTACTAGCCTCTCTCACCTGATCTTGGTATGGGTCCATAAGAATTCTATAGTTTTTAAGTTCAAGAATTACTTTGGCATTCTCAAATTGAGGATTCTTAGGTGGGATATTAGATTGATAACTTGTTCCAGATGGTTAGTGGACGTTAGGTGGGTTGTTTGAAATTAGTAGGCTTGGTAGTTAATCTAGTTCTCTCCTCGTGTTAGACTCAACTAATTATCCTATTTGAGCTTCTAGCTTGGCGTTAGATTTTTGTTGAGTCAAGATCGATTGTTGTTGATTCAGAATTAATTGTTGAAGTTGGTTAAATCTATCATCGGCTAGATTGGTTTGTTGAGGAGGTGGGTATGATAGTTGGTTGTTATATGATGGCTGGGTAAATTGACTAGACTGATCATTATTATAGGCATAGTTTTGATATTGGGTCTTATTTTGATAGTTTTGGATAGATGAAATTTGGGTCTGAGTCTGAGTCTGTTGGGATGTCTAAGAAAAATTATAGTGGTTGCTCCAATCTGGATTATATGAATTTGAAAATGGGTCATTAATCAATTTGGAGTAACCTTGAGCAGCTTGAACTTGTTCTTGGATAAAATATGGAAACTATGCAGCAAAAGAACATTCATTCACATGATGGGTTGGACTAACATAAATAGAATAAAACTTCTGATAATTAGAAGGTGATGTGAATTATGTAGGAGATTGTTGACCTAGGATTAGGAGTTGATCTAATTTTTGAGCAAGAAGGTCAACTTTATCTAATTTTTGGACTATTAGGTTTAGATCAGCCATTTGATTATCAGATTTAATATGAATTAATCATTCAATTAAGTTCAACTAAATCAAAAAAAGCAATTTTCTATTGTGCATGTATTAGTGTAACCCTAATGTATGGTTCAAAATTTTTTATATTTTTTTAGAATTATATATATATTATTATTTTATTATATTATTATTTTTTTAAAAGATAATTATTTAAATTATTTAAATTATTTAAATTATTATTTTTAATTTAATTTAATTTTTAATTTAATTTTTATTTTATTTTATTTTATTTTTGAAGAGAAAAAAAAGAAAGAAATAAAAGTTCTAAAGAAGAGGTCCTAAGGAGTCCTAGAGCTAAGAAGAGAGAGAAGAATTAGTTTTAATTAGTGATAATGTTGGTTAGCAATCAAGTTGGTCAATCAATCCTGACTAAGGATTATCCTAGATCTAGACAACTCTTAACTGCCAAAGTCACCTTCAAATCCTCCAAGTATAAGATCAGCCAATCAACTGGCTAGGTAAGTAATAAGATCGGTGGGAGTCCCTCCGTTGCTTGTCTTAGATACCAATTATGCTTGGCCAGCTAATTTAATAGAATTAATTAGAAACCACCTTTCTTTGGGCCCAGTCCACTTTTCTAGACACCAGTCAAATTGACTAACCCTAATTTGGTTTAACTCTTAGGGTTCCTTATCCTAATGAGCTCGAGTTCCTAGGACTGATGTCTAATTGATTTTAAAATTAAAGGCTTAGGTCAATGCAGGATGCTAGTTGGTTATTTATGGGCCAAGAAAGGATGATCAAATCCCCATCTTATCTTGTTTAATTAGGTGTTGCCCTTAATTTGATTTAAAGATGCATATGCATAATCACATTCAACAAGGGATTCTATGTAACTAAAGTAGATGCATGAAATTGATTAAACTTAAGAGCTTACCTTGTTTCCGATGATCACCAAAAAAAATAAAATAAAATAAAACTAATATGTTGCATGCTCTAAGCAGTTAGGATTTTTAATCTTGTCATGAGATTTTTAATTAGATTTAAGTGAATATATTTTTTTTAAATTTAATTTAAAAATAAAATAAATAAATAAATAAAAAGAGAAAAGGACTGGGTTAGGATTGATCTCACCAAGTAGGATTAGAAGCTTCCTTCTTGTCCTAATCTTTTTATTTTCTTTATTTCTTTTTTTCTATAAAATAAAGAAGAAAAAGTTAGTAAGTGATATTTATAGAAAATTAAAAAAATTAAAATTTTATTAATAATTAATTTAAAAAAATCAAAGAAATCAATAAAAAATAGCATCTAATCCTTCTCCAGCAATGGCATCAAAAACTTGATAAGAGCACAATGTTGTCATTAAGATACCGTATTTATCAATTTAATCCAGCTTCTTAAAATAATTAAAAATACGTAGATAGCAATGAGTCGTATCGAATTCATAGGAAAGGTAGTGTTTTAATTTTAAAATCTTTAATTTTTTAAAAGAAAAAGAAAATAAAAAAATTTTGAAATCAAAAGTGGAGTCGAAAAATAAAAAGCAAAAATTAAAAGGTGCAAAAATTTAAACTTGGTACTAAAATTTACTAGTTAGATCTTAGCATCTACTTGCAATAAAATAAAAAGTAATAAATAAAGTGTAAAAATTAAATTACAATAAAAATAAAGATAATAAAATTAAAAAATATAAAAATAAATATTATATTAATTATAAGGTTCATAATTTAAATATATAAATAAATAAATAAATAAAATAGGCTAATCTCTGATCTTGGATCGATATTGGTAGAAAGATAGTGTAGAAGTCCAGCTCTTCTTCTCGGCACCCATTGCTTTGAAGCAGCCTTTAATCCAAAGTCTAGCTCTACTCTATACCAAAGCTTCACCTTGATTGAAGATTATGAATTCTGGAAGCCTGGGGTCTTATTTATAGAGCTAGGAGGAGTTGAGGATTTTCTTCTAGGCAATATGGGACAAAGAGCCTTTTTAATCATCAAAATAGGAAGAAATCTCAGTAAAATTTGGATTAAAATAGCTTTAAGATGAATCTGGTGAAGTCTGATGAAATCTAGCCATTTAATAGAAATCTAACAAACTAAAAATCATCAAAATCGGATATGTATCGATCCAGATTAGGTCGGATTAAATTTTGGTCATTGATCGCGCGTTGATGGAGAAAATCTAGCCGCTGATCATGCATTAGAAGTCCTAATCACCGTCGGGGGCATTCTAGACCATTGGATCTGAGTCAGATATGAGTGTTGCCGTCCGATGGCGATCTGCATGAAGTCTGAAGCTGAATCAAAGTAGGAAATTCTTTCCATCATCCGATCTTGACCGCAATCAATCGAATCCGTCCGATCGCGCCTTTATTGTTTCCATAGACTGCATGGACCGGCTGCACCGCATACCGCAACGAATCAGCACCTTCTATCATCAAGTGAAAAGTCCAAAATGCCCTATGAGCCATGATAGATTTTCTATAAATCCTTTAAGGGTCTGGGTCCACTACGTGTCACTTCATGATTCGCCGATTTTTGCTGACCTGACGGTCCACGCCTGGATCGTGGACCGGCTGACGGCTTCCACGACTGAGTCGACTAGTGTGGCTAGCTTGGCATGCTGGCTTTGTCGGCTTGGTTTGGCCCGTTTGGATGCGCCGGCTGATATGGCGCGGCGACTTGAGCCGGCTGAGCTGTATGTTATTTTTTATTTAATTTTATTTTTTTAGAAATTCATATCTTCTCCGTTTTAGCTTCATTTTGCTCGAAACTTATTTCATTATGATTAAAAAATAAGCTCTTTTTATTAATAATAAAATTTATTTATTTTTTATTTATTTATTTTTTAATTAATTTTTTAATAAATAAAAATATGAATTTCTTAAAAATATATATTAATTAATTATTAATTCTTAAAAATTAATATAAATTAATTAATAAAATAATATTTTTATTGATAAATTTATGGTACTTATCAGGCTCTAAGAAGTATAAGAAAAAGGCTATGGTGCCTACATGGAGTGATAGCAATAGTTTGAGCTCTGAAGAAGAAAAGTCATATGAACAAGCAAACTTGTGTCTTATGGTATATGAAAATAAGGTAAATACTGAAATTTCTAATGATTTTACTTTTGAAGAACTCCAAGAAGTATTTTATGATTTAGTTAATGATTTAAAGAAGTTAGGGATAAAGAATAAAGAATTAAAATCAAAGAGTCAATCTTTACTAAAAGAAAATGAGATAATTTCAAATGAGAAATTGGTTTTTACTTAAGAAAATTTAAAACTAAGAAATGAAATTGCTAAATTAAAACCTATGGTAGAAAAATTTGAAGGAAGAATCGGATTTTTCGGATCAGATTCATTCAAATCTGATTGGATCGAGAGGCATATTTCAAAAATTTTCTCTTAGATCCAAATCAGATCTGACACTTTTCAGATCTAATTTTATGGTCTGATAAATAAAAAAATTAAATTAAATTAAATCTAAATTAATGTTACCTTGTTTTGGGTAATTCGATTACCCTTTGATGATCCTGCTGATTGCCTGAGGTTCTGGATCTAGCCACACAAGCACCTGGCCTCTATCGGTAACCACTCGGATTGGATCTGGAGATCTTCTTTTTTTCTTTCTTTTCTCCAAAAATCAGATCTGGATCTGATTTGAAGGATCTTCAAAACTCCTTCTGAAGATCAGCAGTCGTCTCTACAGCAGTGATGCCTTCTTCCTTTTTCGTCAGCCTTTTCTTGCCTGGATTGCACCAAACTGAAGCCCAACTTCCTTGGGCGTGGAGAGGAGAGAGAGGGTTAGAAGATGGTGTAGAGGAGGGAGAGAGGCAGCCTTGCAGCATGGGCTAAGAGGAACTCAATAAAAGTTGGGCGCAGATAGGGTTTATTTATAGACCTTGTTGCGCCATGCAGTACTGCATCATCCCAGCCAATCGCGTTGCTTCATGCAATCGGATCTAAATATGATTGGTAGGATGACATCACCTGATCCAATCAGATGAGAGTCCCACAGATTCATTCTTAGATCATGCCTTAGACTAATCAAAGTCTATAGGTAAGGGTCACCTAGTTTGAATGCAAGAAGCAACCTAGAGTCCCATCCGTATGGGACTCTAGTGTTTATCCACATGGGGCGCACTCCATCCTAAGCGTGCACCCTCCATCTACCTGCCAAATGGTAGGTGGACTTGGTCAATAAATCTCTCCTATGGGTGCATGATATATGGGCAGATGTCCAAGGGTCAAAGGTCAACATTTGACCAAAGTCAAAGGACGAGAATCAGTAAGTGATGGAAAATGTTAGGTGTTGTCTCAAATTTATCTCATAAATTAAGACAACCCTTTTCTGACCTGGACAAGCTCCAGTCAGATCAAGTAAAGGTACTTGAGTGAGCACAAATATATTTGGCTCAGTCGAGATAACTTTTAATGATAGAAAAAGGAGAATGTTAGGTTCAATCGTGTGCTAGCATGATTTCCTTGAACCTAATTGAATCTAATTCAAATCAATTGAACTAGGTTAGTCCAATTGATGATATCTAGATTCAAACCCTTATTTGTGTGACCCAGTTAGGTTCAGTTTTGTATAGTAATGGGATATATCATGATCCCCATCATCGACATCATCGAAACTCCTTTCGATGTATCAAAACTCTTCTGATTCAGACAACTAGAATGATCGATCATCTAAATTATTCTAGTTGCTCCCAAAATCCACCAGTGACACTTAATAGTATATGGTGGCAACCCATTAAAACTGAAAATGAACCTCTCGGTGTAGCTACTTGCAATTAAGTTCTTCTATCTTGAGCTCCGATCAAATTAGGGTTAAGGTGAACTCGTCAAACCCTAATTTTTATCATATGATTTTATCATTCGATTCAAGTTTGATGTGAAAACCTTAATAGAAACTTTTTCTATTATTTCACTCTCTGCCATAGCCATGGGCTTATGGACTTGATTCTTATGATCATCATACGGCCGCTCCTCTTTTACCGAGGTAGATAGATTTCCTCTTGGTGCAATCCAATTTCTACAATGAACATGTTATAGCCAACATACACCTCAGGATTCTGAATGGCTAGGAGACTGAGTCATGGTGTAGTCAAACTATAACACCTTCAAGGTGAACTGTCGATGCATCTCAGATCAAAGAACTAGATACACCACTGCAGCTTCAAGTCAGTCATCGACGAGAAGATAGGCTTCTTATGACTACTCGAGGTGGTCATGCTCAGTGCCCTCATTCTCTAACAAATATCTATACTCTCACTTCGATGTCTCTACACCATAGACTCAAGACTCATCTATTATAAAGAAGCGATTGTAAACTAACCTTCCAGATCAGTCACCATCCTCATGACGATCCTACGGTCAGGAGCATTTTATGAGTTAATAATGAAAATTCTTATCTTAAATTTTTAACTCTTGAAAATAAGAATTATCATTATCATTAACTCAAGGGATGTATCACAGACACTAAATATACATATGTGATAGAAAATAACTTATTTTATTATTTATAGTCAAAATTATAATTTTGCCCCTAGAAGTGTATCACAAGTGTCAGCCAATTCTAGATTTTAGGACACACATATCTAACAAACTCCAATTTGACCTAAAGCCAATTGGCTATAAGGTGGGCTTCGATTTTCTGCTGGCCCAATGGCTTTATAAGTGGGTCCCTCGCATTGTCTATGGAGTCGACTCTCTTGACCTCGATGTAACCCTTCTCGAGGTAATCATGGATGAGGTGGTATCGCCGCACGATGTGCTTGGATTTCTGATGAGACCTCGGCTCCTTAGCAAGGGCTATGGCGCCATTGTTGTCATAGTATAGAGAAATGGCATTTGATGGCATCTCTCTGATCTTTGCAGCAAACTTTTTGTACCAGAATGCCTCTTTTGCAGCTTCTGACGTAGCGATGTATTCTGCTTCTATGGTGGAATCTGCTATCATTGTTTGCTTGAAACTTTTCTAACCGATAGCTCCATCATTGTACATAAATAGACTCCCAGATGTCGACTTTCGATCATCTTTATCGGACATAAAATCTGAGTCTATATACCCCTGAACTTGGAGTTCTCCATTACCAAGGACCAACAATATATCCTTAGTTTTTCTTAAGTACTTAAGGATACATTTTACAGAAGTCCAGTGTTCTTTACTTGAATTTGATTGATATCTGCTCGTGACACTCACAGCATGGGCTATATCAGGTCGTGTATATAACATGGCATACATGAGGCTCTCTATTGCTGAAGCCTAAGGGATCTTGCTCATGCATTCTATTTCCTCAGGTGTGCTAGGGCACATCTTCTTGGAAAGATGAATGCCATGTCTGAAGGGTACCAAACCCCTCTTAGAGTTTTCCATGCTAAACCTCTTTAGCACTTTTTCTATGTACATTTTCTGTGAAAGTCCCAGCATTCTATTCGGTTTATCTCTATAGACCTTAATTCCTAGAATAAAGGATGATTCTCCTAGGTCTTTCATGAAGAATTCTTTAGATAATCACATTTTAACTATGGTCAACATGGGAACATCATTTCCAATAAGGAGGATGTCATCCACGTACAATACGAGGAAGATAACAGCGCTCCTACTGACCTTTTTGAATACACATGGCTCCTCCTCATTCTTGGTGAAACTAAGTAATTTGATCACATCATTAAAATGAGTGTTCTAGCTCTAAGATGCTTGCTTAAGTCCATATATAGATCTTTATGGCTTGCATACCTTGTGATCATCATCACTGAATGTGAAACCTAACGGCTGTTCTATATAGATATCTTCCTCAAGATATCCATTTAAGAATGCCATTTTCACGTCCATTTGCCATATTTCATAATCGAAATAGGCTTCAACAACAAGCAATGTGCAGATGGATTTAAGCATAGCTATTAGTGAAAAGGTATCCTGATAGTCAATGCCTCACGCTGACTATAACCTTCTGCCACTAATCTAGCCTTGAATGTCTCCATATTTCCATCTGCACCAATCTTTCTCTTGCAGATCCATTTACATCCAATAGGTACTATACCTTCTGATGGATCTACCAAGGTCTAGACTTGGTTTGAGTGCATTGAGTCAATTTCTGACTTCATTGCCTCTAACCATTTCTAAGAGTCGATATCCGATATCGCCTCGTTATAGGTTTTGGGATCATCACCATGAACCCTATTACCTACGAGAAACATTTTTTCTACTTCCTCTGAAA
Organism: Cocos nucifera; assembly: GCA_006176705.1. Classification (NCBI taxonomy): domain Eukaryota; kingdom Viridiplantae; phylum Streptophyta; class Magnoliopsida; order Arecales; family Arecaceae; genus Cocos; species Cocos nucifera. The sequence goes on along the minus strand of QRFJ01004788.1, from coordinate 119,713 downwards.
TAGTACCTAAGTACCTCTCAGGAGGTTGAAAAATTCTTTCCGATCTACGAGGTGGAGGAGGTAGTGAATGGATTGGCTTAACCTAATTTGGTTCCATTTGGTCCTTAGCTCGTTGCTCTTGTGAGACTTTCTCCTCGAGCTTGATCTACTTTCCAATGCTGCTATCTTGAATAAACTATTTTTTAAGAAAGATGGCATGTCGACTCACAATCACATTGTGATCTTCTGGAATGTAGAAATAATATCCTAATGACTCTTTAGGATATCCTATAAATCGAGCTCTGAAGGATCTAAAGTCTAACTTGTCCGCTTGTTGTCTCTTGACATAAGCCGGATAACCCCAAATTCTGAGATGACTCAGACTTGGTTTCTTACCATGCCATATCTTATACGATGTGGTAGGAACGATTTTAGAAGAAATCCTATTCAGTAAGTATATTGCAGTTAATAAATAGTTTCTCCAAAAAAAATTAGGGAGGTCTGTAAAGCTCATCATGGATCGGACCATATCTAATAGGGTTCGATTCCTCCATTCTGAAAGCCTATTGAGTTGAGGTGTTCCAGATGGAGTCCATTGAGAGACTATGCCATTTTTCTTGAGATTGTCCAGAAATTTTTGACTAAGGTATTCACCTCCTCGATCTGATCGAAGAATCTTAATGGATTTTTCTATTTGCTTTTCTACTTCATGTCTGAATTCTTTGAACTTTTCAAAAGCTTCAGACTTGTGTCTCATAAGATATACATACCCATACCTAGACAAATCATCGGTAAAGGTTATGAAGCAGATAAAGTTGCCTCTAGTCGGCATATCAAATGGGCCGCGTACATCAGTATGTACTAGGGTAAGAAGATCCATGGCCCTTTCTCCATGTCCTACAAAAAGGAGTTTAGTCATTTTGCCATGAAGATAAGATTCATAAATTGAATATGACTCGGAAGTCAACGAACTCAATAGCCCATTTTTCTCCAATTTGTTAATCCTATCATCTGCTATATAACCTAGCCTTAGGTGCCATAGATACCTATAATTTGGACTATCCTTAGCTTGTTTTGATTTTATGGCATTCATATTTTGCTTGAAATTAAAAATAGATACATCAACATGTAACTAATAAAGATTGTTAATAAGAAAATCACTTGCAATTTTATTTCTTTCATAAAGAATGTTACAATGGTCCTTAAGAAAACTAATTACATAGCCTTCTAATGCAAGGCAAGAAATAGAAATCAAATTTCTGCTTGCTATAGGCACATAATAACAGTCTTTTAACACTATCTAAACTAGATGGTAGTTGAAGAGGGTATGTTTCCACGGCCATGGCAGCAATTCTTGCTCCATTTCTAATGTGCAGGATCATCTCACCATCCCTCAGCCTCGGCTATCCTCAAGACCCTACATAGAAGTGCACAAGTGAGCACTAGAACCAAAGTCAAGCATTCAATTGGATGCAGAAGAATCCATAAGGTTTGACTCAATAACGAGCATACCTCCAAAAGGACCTGCCTCCTTCTTCTTTAGGGTGGCCGGGTAAGTAGGGTAGTTCCACTTCTAGTGGCCGTCATTGTTGCAATGGAAATACTTTCCTTTATCAGCGGCCTTCTTCTTCAGCTCTGCCTTTTCTTCTTTCCTTCTTCCACCTTCTGCTTTTTTTTAGATTTCTTCTTCTTTCCAAAAGACTTTCTCTTGGAAGAAGTCCGTTCCATGATAAGCACTGAGCCTTTAGAACCTTTCATGGAAAGCTCAATGGTAACCACCATGTTCATAAGTTCAGCTAAGGAATTTTGAAGTTTATGCATATGGTAGTTCATGATGAACTGCCCATATGTATTGATCAAGGATTACAGAATTATATCATTCTATAGATCCAAGTCCAACCTCACTTCGAGCTTCTCAAGCTCTTCCAAATTCTTGATCATCATCAGACAATGATCTTGGACTGACTGCCCATCATGCATCTTAGCCTTAAAAAGTTATTTAATGATTTGATACTTGGCTGCACGGCTCTATTCACCAAACATCTCCTATAGGTAAGCTAACATTTGGCGAGCAGTCATGATATCTTCATATTGGCACTAAAGTTCATCAGACATCGAGCCCAACATGTAGCATCTGGTTTTGTTATCTTCGTCCGTCCATTTACCTAGAGACGCTCTCTGCTCAATGGATGGATGAGCTGGTAAGATGAAAGGGTCCTGGTCCAATACGTGAGTTAACTTCTTAGAACCCAAAATGATTTTGAAGTTTTAGAGCCAATCCTTGTAATTTGGTTCGGTCAGTCTATGGGTGTCTAAGATACGTGCTAGTGGATTGGATGCAAACATTTTTCTATAGAGAGTCAAAGTTTCTAGTTAGATATTATAATTAAGACTTAACCAATTTATTTAGAAATTTTATTTTTAAATAAATTAGCTTCCACTATTTTTTTGGATCCCTACACTTTCTCTGTAGAGATGCGAAAATCTGCATGATTACTGATTTCTAGTGGGTGGTGCAGTCCCACCAACTTACTCATCATCTCATCTAACAGTTATAAGTGATGGGTTAGCCAATGAGTGAACAACTCTTGTTCTATGATTCTCTAATCCTGGTGCACCCTAACTTGATCTCTAATTCATGAATCTCACCGTGTCCGAAATATTGATCCACTCCTTAGTTAAGTCAGACCCATTATTTGCATAAATTGGATTCTTAATTGAGTCTCTCATCGTATTCGAAATATTGAGTCTAATCCATCCTCCAGCCTGTAGCATCCAATGCCTAATAGACATGGTTGCATCTTCTCGGTGCAACTCTTGATTCGGTTTGATCAATCGCTTAGACCTAATTAAGCTACCTAAGCCCGAATCCAATATTATGAATATATCTTAGATATGAAATTCTCAATTTTAGACCTAATTAATTTTTTATAATCTTAATTCTTAATTAAGTTTAGGGTTCATAAACAAAACATGTAAATAAGATCCTAGGATTTTAAGATCTAGGATTTTGCAGAAATAAGTTTTCAATTTTTGATTAAGGACGAACGCGTAGCATCCCTACACATCATAAGAATATCTCATCGAATGGAAGGAGAGGATATTTAAACCCTACTTTATTCTTATGACCGGACGGCCAAGGGGAACGCCTTAATTAGAAATACAACTAATCTACAAAACTAATTAGATCTAAGCATATATCTCACATAAAAATTGATCTAATTAAAATATGCTTTGCATACATCATATCATGCATATTTTTTTAGATCTAAATTATCTCATAATCATCTAAAAAATTAAATTTAAATTTGATCTCATCAAATAAAATTTAATCTAGACCTTTTGTAGAACTATTTTACAACTAGTCTAAACATGCAACTATCATATCTCATATGAACAAATTAAATTTAATTTATTTTTTATTTTTAGATCTGATTATAATACTTATAATATTAAAAAATAGTAAATAAATAGATCTTAAAATTATAATTAATCAAATAAAAATTATGATTATATTAGACTACATATAGAACAATTCTATTCCTAGTCTAGTTATGTATCTCATATATTTTAGATCTAGATTAATTAATTTTAATTTTTTAATTTTAGATCTAATCATATCTCATGTGATATCTAAAATTATTAATTTATTATATTAAATCAGATCTAAATAAATTTTATGCAACCTGGCTCTGATACCAGTTGAAGGGAGAATCAGATTTTTTGGGTCAGGTTCATTCAAATCTGATTGGATCGAGAGGCATATTTCAAAAATTCTCTTAGATTCAAATCAGATTTGATACTTTTTAGAACTAATTTTATGATATAATAAATAAATAAATTAAATTAAATTAAATCTAAATTAATGTTATCTTGTTTTGGATAATCCGATTATCCTTTGATGATCCTACTGATTGCATGAGGTTTTGGATCTAGCCACGTAAGCGCCTGACCTCTATCGGTATCCACTCAAGCTGGATTTAGAGATCATCTTCTTTTCTTTCTTTTCTCCAAAAATTAGATCTGGATTTAATTTAGAGGATCTTCAAAACTGCTTCTGAAGATCAGCAGTCGTCTCTACAGCAGTGCTGCCTTCATCCTTTTTTATCATCCTTTTCTTACCTGGATTGCACCAAACCGAAGCCCAACTTCCTTGGGCATGGACAGGAGAGAGAGGGTCAGAAGATGGCATGGAGGAGGGAGAGAGGCAACCTTGGGGCGTGGGCTAAGAGAAACTCACTAAAAGTTGGGCGCAGATAGGGTTTATTTATAGACCCTGCTGCGCCATGCAGTGCTGCATCATCCCAGTCAATTGCATTGCTTCATGCAATCAAATCTAAATCTGATTGGTAGGATGATATCACCTGATCCAATCAGATGAGAGCCCCATAGATTCATCCTTAGATGGCACCTTAGACTGGTCAAAGTCTATAGGTAAGGGTCACCTAGTTTGAGTCCAAGAAGCAACATGGAGTCCCATCCGTATGGAACTCCAGTGTTTATCCACATGGGACGCATGCCATCCTAGGCATGCACCCTCCATCTACCTACCAAATGGTAAGTAGACTTGGTTAATAAATCTCTCCTATGGGTGCATGAAATATGGACAGATGTCCATGGGTCAAAGGTCAATGTTTGACCAAAGTCAAAGGACAAGAATTAGCAGGTGATGAAAAATGATAGGTATTGTCTCAAATTTATCTTATAAATTAAGGCAATTCTTTTCTAATCTGGACAAGCTCCAGTCAGACTAAGTAAAGATACCTAAGTGAGCATAAACATATTTGGCTTAGTCGAGAAAACTTTTAATGATAGAAAAAGAAGAACGTTGGTTCAATCGTGTGCTGGCATGATTTTCTTAATCCTAATTGAATCTAATTCAAATCAATTGAACTGGGTTAGTCTAATTGATGATATCTAGATCCAAACCCTTATTTATGTGATCCAATTAGATTCAGTTTTATATGATAATGGGATATGTCATGATCCCCATCATCGACATTATCGAAATCCCTTTTGATGTATCAGAACTCTTCTGATTCAGACAATTGGAATGATCGATCATCTAAATCATTCTAGTTGCTCCCAAAATCCATCAGTGATACCTAGTAGTATATGGTGGCAATCCATCAAAACTAAAAATGAACCTTTTGGTGTAGCTACTTGTATGATTAAGTTCTTCTATCTTGAGCCCTGATCAGATTAGGGTTAAGGTGAACTTGTCAAACCCTAATTTCTATCATATGATTTAATCATTCGATTCAAGTTTGATGTGAAAACCTTAATAAAAACTCTTTCTATTATTTCACTCTCTGCCATGACCATGGGCTTATGGACTTGATTCTCATGATCATCATAGGGCTGCTCTTCTTCAACTGAGATAGATAGATTTTCTCTTGATGCAATCCAATTCCTACAATGAATATGTTATAGCCAACATACACCTCAGGATTTCGAATGGCTAGGAGATAGAGTCATGGTGTAGTTAAACTATAACACCCTCAAGGTAAACTATTGATGCACCTCAGATCAAAGAATCAGACACACCACTGCAGCTTAGAGTCAGTCATCGACGAGAAGGTAGGCTTTCTTATGACTACTCGAGGTGGTCACACTCAGTGCTCTCATTCTCTAACGAGTACTTGTACTCTCACTCTGGTGTCTCTACACCGTAGACTCAAGACTCATCTACTATAAAGAAGCAATTATATACTAACCTTCTGGATCAATCACCATCCTCATGACGATCCTACGGTTAGGAGCATTTTATGAGTTAATAATGAAAATTCTTGTCTTAAATTTTTAACTCTTGAAAATAAGAATTATCTTTACCATTAACTTAAAGGATGTATCACAGATACTAAATACACATATGTGATAGAAAATAATCCATTTTATTATTTATAGTCAAAATTATAATTTTGCCCCTAGAAGTGTATTACAGGTATCAACCAATTCTGGCTTCTAGGGCACGCATATCTAACAAAATTTACTCTTAGCTCAAATAAATTTTAAATGATACTTGAAAATCAAAAGGCCATTTATGATAAAGTTGGCCTAGGCTATAATCCTCTTAAGAAACAAAATTTTTTGAAAAACATCTTTGTGAACTTATCAAGCAACAAGTTTTTAAATATTACTTGCTTTAAATGCAAAAAAGTATGACATAAATCCTATACATATTTTTCTAGTAAATTTGAAAATTCAAATGTGAAGAAGATTTTGATTTCAAAAGAAACCGTAAGCTCTAACCTTCACGGACCCAAGATGACTTGGGTACTAAAAAACTAGTAAATGATTTTGTAGGTACACCAAGGATCCAATGGAATAAAATAAGAAAATACTTATAGTTGGATGTCTTAAAAATGGACTTGGTTGGGTGATGATATTGATAAAATTTAAATTTTTCTCACATCATACCATTAATATTTGTTTGATTAATTCTATTAATTTTAATAATCTATCATTATGATTTCATATTATGTTTACTTACTTGAAATTCTTTTCATATGTTAGTAAGATTAGTATGATTGATTGATTTTGATGATTTGAATACTTTGATTTTAAAAGATCAATATGCTCTCCTCTAAGTATCATGTTATGATATGAATTAAGATTATTTTAAAATTCAACATGATATAATAACTTCTCCATATCAATTTTATAATTGGTAAACTTAAATTAAATGATGCTTAATTGGATATGAATATTTTTAAGTTGCTGAACACATAAGTAAAACTATGTTTGATATTTTTCCATAAAATGCTAAATTATTAAAATTTTAATAAAATTTTGTATGAAATAAAGTAGTTGAAGATAAGATATTCAATCACAAAAATTAAGTGCTTAATGTATTGAATAATATTGCATATTAGCTTATCCCTAAGGATTTGAAATTTCATAGTTCAACCAAAACTCATAGAGTCTATATCTAGATTTTCTTTTACATGAGTCCCTTGACTTGATAGTCTTGCCCTCATGATTGGTTAATTTTTGATCCCCTAATTTGACTTGAATATCTTTCTTGATTATCGATTTGATTGCCTATTTATTCTTATTCAATTTGATTAAATTTTCTTGAATCAAAAATTACTTGAACTATTTTATGCTTCAAGGAGCCGACTCCCAGTTTCATTAGAGTCGACCTCTCTTCAGGAGCTAACTCTTAATTTAGCAGGAGTCAATCTTTTTTTTGGAATTAGTTCTCCTATTTAAAAATATCCTAAGACTATCATTTCATATCAATTTTCTTGAGCCGTAATTCCTTTAAAACTCCTCTCCTACTAAAATTGGATCTTTTCTCTTAATTTCTATTCTAATCTTATAGTCCTTATTCTCTAATGGCATCCTGAAAGCATTTTGCCCAAAGAAAGAGAAAGTCTAGTTTCTAAAGTGAAAGGTATATAAATTGAGATAAATATTGATAATATTGGACACACGCTATATATATATAGACCAGTAGGAGCATCTCGGATTATCTCAAGCAGCTACATATTTAAGATTTATATTTGATCGAGATGATGATCGAGAGTATTGAGGATATTAGCTCTCTTGCTATAGCAGATGATGATGAGACTCCTACAGCAGAGTCCATTATAGTACATATTAGGACAAGAAGCCAGTAGAGCAGCATGAACAAATAGAGACAGCTTCACTTTCATAGACCAGTCATCCAGATACTAGCTCATGATTATCTAATAGACTGGATGAGGATGTATTTATTGAGAGATTCTCCATCAAGATCATAGCATCAGTCTGTGTAGAGCTTTAGAGATACATATAAGAGGCATACCAAATAAGATGAGATCAGACGGAGGCATTATCAATTGATTTGGGTACTCACTATAACGAGGAAGGATGTTCGTTATTAGGCCCAGTCATTTGGAGATATTAGACTACACTCTTCTTCTACCTAGCCTAGACCTACATCTTAGGATTATCCTGATATATACTTGCTTAGGATGCTAGGATTCCTTTCTACAGCTTTAATGACCATTTCAATCTATTTTTGGCATCTATATAGGATATAACTCGCATACATTTTGCATGCTTTCATGATTTTATCTTTGCAATCACCATTGGCTAATCAATAAAAATTTCATCTTTTATAAAAATTCAATGTATTTGATATTATTTGTTTGACTCAATATGTGCTTTGCTTGTAAAATAAAGAGAAAGAAATGATTGCTTGTTTAAATTAATTAAATATGCCTAATTTGAAAGAAATAGGAAAAGAATTAAGAAAAGTTAATTTTTCGACATAGGGAGAGAGTTAAGAAAGTCAAGTTTTCTAGCATTTATTATGAAAAATAGGAAAGAAATAATTTTAAACTAAATAAGAGAAAATATTATTGAAATATTAAAAGTGAAATTATTTTGATCTATTTAGGCACTCTTGTTGTTCTAGTTATTTGATTTACTTTAGAGAAATAATTTATATTTTACTTTTTATTTAATCATACTTTGCATGGTTTGATCCTATCATGATTTTTAATAATTAATTGATATCAAGTTGAATTTTGAAAAATATTTTACTCTAAATAAAAATTTTAGATAAATAATTTTTAAATCTCATGAAAAATTATTAATAGGTAATTATTTATTGCTTGACTTGTTGGTTCACTCATACTTGAGCTTTCATGTGATTTTGTTTATTCATGTTTTATATTGATATCAAAGAATTCATCCTTAAGTAAACTTTCATAATTGGTATTAAATAGATTTTTTCTGCCTTGCACTCTATTGCTTTCTTTCGGCAAAAAGAAAAGAACATTTTATCTTGAATCTGGTTTTGCATAGCTTATATGATATCTTTTGAGATAAATTCAAAAAATTTTATATCTTTTTTGATCTAAATTAAGTGATATTTCTTAAGAAAAGAAAGATCTGAATTTAAACAGTAAATCTCTCTTTATTTTGTTTGCATAATCTATTGGTTTCTATTCAAAATGACTTATCAAAATAATTTGATCTAAACTTAATAGATTCATCCTTTTTTAATCAAAAACTAAAACAAATTGGTATCAAATTTTATCATCTTGTACACCATCTTTTGATACAAAAAAAAGAAAAGAAAAGAATGCTTTGTCTCAAATCTAAGTTTGCACAGCCATATTTTAATATGATAATATTTGAGACAAATTATAAATATTTGATACCTTTTCTAAACTCAATGTGTAATATTTCTTGAGAAAAGAAAGAAATATTTTTTTAAAAAATAATTATTAAAAAAAATTAAATAAATTTCTTTGTGATAATATATCCAAATTCTTAATTTTGAAAGAATCTATTTATCTTAGATTTTTAAAGCTTAAAACTATTCCTTAGCTAAATTTGAAAAACATTTCTTTTTGAATCTATAGTTTTAAGAAAAAAAAATATAGTATTGAAATTATACTTTCTAAATGAGAAAGAAATATTTCTTAAACTAAATTTTATTCTATTTTTGGTTGAGTTGTGCCGAAAGAAATGATTTTTTTGAATTTAAAAAAATCACTTATATTACTTGATTTGTTCATATTTGATTTAGGCATTTATATATTTTTTAACTTGTCAATTCATACTTTGATTGATTTGATTGTATCATCATTTTTTAATGATCAATGAATATTTCAAAAATGCTTTACATCAATTGATCATTTTGATGTTGTCATGATTGAAGACATCCTATTGTAAACATTTCATTTTAAAATCAATGATAGCAAAATTTTCATAAATTTTTTTTTTACTATATCATGATTTGATTGATTATTTGATTGATGGTTGATTATTTGAAATTCAATATACTTACTTTAAATATATGAAATAGAGGAAGAAAATATTAAAAAAACAATTTAATTTTAAAAAACTATTTAATTAGAAATGCCTTTATTTACAAAAGTAAGGAAAAGAATTCATTTAAGATGAATTAGTTACTAAATTAGTATCAATCAAATTTGAAAATCTAAGGTTAAAAATTAAATTAGTATTAATTAAAAATTAATATGGTATCAATTAACGATGCTTAACTTAAAAAAAAGGAGGAAAATAAATTTAAAAATATCATGTGATGAATTTTATGGTATTCACTTTTGAAAATAGGAGGAGAGACATTTACTGCAAATTGGTATTAAAAATATCAATATTAATCTCAAATTTTTAATCATTTATCTTATAATTCTCTTAAATTTATATTTTATGTCAATTGATTTCAGACTCTCAATCAAATATCTTATAGTCTTTTCAATTTATGCTTTCATATGTTTAATCAATTTGATTTACTTGATTTGAAGTGCTATTAATTTAAAGTAGTATTAGATAAATAAATTATTCTCAAATATTAAAACTTGCTTAAAGTGGTATCATTCATATGCTGATTTCATAATTTGATTTATCTGAATATTCTTAACATTCTTGGAGTTGAATTGAATTAAAATTTTTTTTACCACTAGAAATAATTTTATAAAATTTTTAATATATAATATAAGATCTTTATAAAATTATTTTCAGCTTTGATACTATCTTTCATACTCTTTTGATACATATATTTTCAAAATTTAATTGATTAAAACTTCTTAAAAAAATAAAAAATAAATATTAAAATTGATGTCAATTTTTTTTCATGTTATACTTATTTTATTTAAAAATTTTTATTTTTTAAAATTAAATTAAAAATCTAAATTGATAATATCAAATAGAAATTTGACATCGAACATATTTTTTTTGGTATCAAATATGCTGAAGTATCTTGAAAAGCTCTATCCCTTAATATTGACATGAAAAATCTGAATTAAAACTTTTTAGAGAGGAGAAGAATGATATTAATATAAATTTGATATAAATTTAAATTTAATATCCTCTTTAAATTAAATCAAAATTTTTTGAATTTGATATATATATATTTTGAATTTTAAATGATTTTGATGATATATTTCAATGATTTATTTGATGCATTAAAAAAAAGTGTTATGCTTGATTTCTTTATTCAAGACTTTGAAAAGCTCTATTCTTCTTAAAGCTTAAAAAATATATTTAAAAATTTAATTATAAAAGTTATAATCATTTAATCAGGGGGAGAGTCTTTGATATTTGAATTCAAGCAAATTTTTGAAAGAAAAGCGATGTTTAAGCATGTTTGAAATCCAAAGATAAGTTTTCAAAAGGAAGATGATTTATTTGATTTTATTTTTTAAATTTAATACATCTTTCATTTGATACACTCCTATATCTTATTGATTTTGTTGAATTTTTTAATCCTTTCCATAAGCTTTTTAATATTTATCAAAAATAAAAAGAGGAATGTTGAGTATATGCTTAATGAATTGATCCTTAAAATACTCAATAATTTAATGCTTAAAATCTTAATACTCATTGATTTGAATTGAGACATTATAGTATAATGAGTATATAAAAAATATATAATAAACTAAAGATAAATTAAGAATATTCATGAAGTATGCATTCATATATTTAAATTAATTACTTCATGATATGTTGGCCAATTTTGATTTTATGTGGTACTTATTTTGCATGGCAAACTATTTATACTTTTGATATATAATATAAACTTTTTGTTACATCTTTATGTATTTTGGCTAGAACTATTTACTTGATGTATGACAATTATGACTCTTATATATTTTGAATATTGACATCTTATTTTGTAATAAAAGAGGAAGTAAATTTTTATTTAAAATAAGAAAAGAATAGTATTTAATTGATGATGTCAAAAAAAGGAGTAAATATGTTGTTTGGTATAAGCAATAATTATTAATTGATGATGTTAAAATTACATGTTTGATGATTGATGATGTTAAAACTACATGCTTGATAATTGATAATTTTTTTTATAGCCCCTGACCTCTCTTCTAAAAAAACTAAGTCATTTTGTAGAAACTGAGGTTTATACTATGATTTCTCTATCCTTTATAGTAATGATGTACTATGATCATCTACCTGTAGGCATTGATATTATGTCTTGATATTATAAAGTTTATGTCTTAAAAATTTGTATCAATTGAATATATTTATATATTGCCTTAATTTTAAACTCAAAATCCTTAATGGTATTATTTTACTTCAATGTTCTATGTATGCCTTATTTTGCTTATACTTAAATATTTTGTCATCATCAAAAAGGAGAAGATTGTTTCTTTGTGAATTGATTTTGATGATCATAAAATATTTAAGGGATATTAATAATTTTGGCTTGGAGAAAGATCAATTGTATTTCAGGTTCAATAAGAAATTTCAAGTTTACTAAAGAAAGATGATGAGAGATAAAATTATAAATTTTATAAAATTAGAAAAAATATATTTTGGAAGTCTCAATAATAAGCCTAGAAGATTTTTGATCTATTGGAGATAGTTTTATAAATTTTGGATGCATAATTTAGAAGAAAATAAGGAAGAAAGATGATGAGGGGCAAAATCATAAATTTTATAAAGTTAAAAAAAATCTATTTTGGAAGTCTCAAGAATAAGTCTAGAAGATTTTTGATCTATTGGAGGTAGTTTCATGAATTTTGGATGCATATTTTGAAAGAAAATTAATTTTAAAAAAAAAAGGATCAACCCCTAGGACTTTCCTTGCTGAAACGGGCTGTTTGGCATACTGTTCCTATGCCAGGGGTTGATCCCAGGATCGACCTCTGCTGTTTTGAAGATAAAAAATATAAAAACTAGGCATTTCTTGATTTCTACCATAGAGGTCAATCCCAAGGTCGACCCCTGTGCAGGGGACGATCCCAGGATCGACTCCTGCGATGGAAAATCTCCATAATGGCTATTTTTTTTATCCATTTTGACCACATTTAATATGCATTTAAAGTCCTTTAATGGCTCTAATCCTATCTAGATTTCTCTCTAACACTTATTGAAGATATATAGACTTAAAAAGGAGGGAAGAAAAGAAGAGATTCAAGCATTCATTTTAGTCCTAAGCAAAAAGCCCTCTTCAAGCAAAGAAGCTTTTATTTCAAGTTCACCAATCCCTTAAAAGCTCATTTAAATCTTCAACAACTTTGAGAGAAATCAGAAAAGCTTCTTTCTTAGTTGTGTAAAGTATTTTTAACATTTTATTTGCTCATTAAAGGAGCTAACTTTGTATTTCATTATTGTTAATACTCATACTATATTTTATTATTTTGATTTAAGTTTTAAAATTTCAAAACTTGGAAAGGTTGATCCGAACCATGAATCAAATTATATTGGATTGGCTTGTACTCAAAAATAAGTGTTCTAGCTTGGAATAGCTAGGATTAGAGGTATCGATGTTGTATTTTTATTGAATACGTTTAGTGGATTTGAATTTCCAAGTAGGAGCTTGGAAAGTGGATGTACATGCAAGATTGACACTGAACCACTATAAATCTTGCTTGTTTGTGGTGTGCTTGCTCTCTTTCCATCCTTATTTTATAAAATACTTGCTTTCTTACACTATCTTTTCACCTCACTTAAATTACCCACCTCATACAAATTGCTAATCATTACATAATCTTTATGGTTCTAAATTAGCTTTAAAATTTTAAAAATCCAATTCACCTCTCCTCTTGGATTGCATAGCTAGGCAACATATGAGGTGGGGTCTAAGAAAATAAAAAAAAATATGTCAGAAAAGAGGACCAATGCATGATGCCTCATCCTCGTCATCCATGTGCCTCGTCGTACATAATCTCTCTCTTCTTCTTTGACACGAATCCTTCCCCAAATCTCCTCCTACCACCACCATGCCTGATGCTCCCCTCACCCCCCACATCTCTCTCCCCTCTTCCTGAGCTCTACTTTGCTTGTCGCCTTGTCCGCCATCTCTAAAGACCTGATCGCCAGCCCCCGCTCCTCTCACGTCCTACATTTCTCTCCTCTATTCTTGAGCTCTCCTCTACTGGCTACCACATCCTCAACATCCAGAGGCCTCAACACCAGCCTCTGCTTCCCTTGCCTCCCACAACTCCTCTCTTCCTGACCTCTCCTCTGCCCGCCACCATGTCCGCCTCCTCTGGAGGCCTCGTCTCCTCCACCTCCAGAGGCCTCATCATCAGTCACTACTTCCCTCGCCTCTCACATCTCTCTCCTCTCTCCCTGACATCTCCTCCACCTGTCGCCATGTTCGCCTCCTCCAGAGGTCTCATCTCCTACCTCTGCTCCACTCTTTCGGCCCTCAGCTGCCCTATGAGTCTTTCACTTCAGTGAAAAATGGCCTTTCTTAAGTCAACCTTAGCATTTCATGAGTTGATCCCAACATTAGTCAAGTCAACCATTAAATGGTGAGAATCAAAAGATAGAAAGCTAGACTAAGGCATAGTGCTTTGGAGTTGATCTCTGAAAAGGTCTAGTTGACCTCGATCAAGATGAGTCGACTCCTAAAGAACATGAGTTGACTCCTCCGCATCTAATAGCGCTATAGCTAGTTTTTCAAAACATATCCAACGGGTAGAAAAAGATCCTAATAGCTACTTTGAGCTTTCTAACAGTCATTTCATTTCTTGTAGAAATTTTTCGACAAATTTAAGCAAGGATTTCAAAGGAGTAACTTAGAAAATCAGAATTGGAAATAGAAAAGCCAAAAAAGGTGCACTTAAGCAAGCATTCGGGTCCGACCTTCTTGCATTCAATTCAATCAAAAAGAGAGAAAAGCATGCATTGAATTAGCCTGAGCTATCAACTGAGAGATCATTCAAGCATCTCTTCAATCCTCTCTCAAGGAATTAAGGAGGTGAAAGGATTCAAGACGTTTCTTTAGTGACTTCCTTGAGCTCTAAAGAGTCTTTATTTTCAAGCTTTAAATTATTCATTCATTGTACTTCTTGTATTGTAACAAGTTTTTGGGGATAGAAACTTAAGGATTAATACTGGTCCAAGCTTGTAATTTGATGATTGTAATTGACTAGGTCTTGGGGACTTAGTTGGGAAGGTTAGGGTTGGTGAGCCTGAGCAAAAATAACCAGCTGGATTTGATTGTAAGCTTGGCTAAAACAATTGGACTATAATTAAGGAGTGATTATAGTTGAAATTCCCAAATGAGAGGTCTTGGTGAGTGGACATAGACATTAAATTTAGCACTGAACCACTAAAATTTACTATGTTTGTGGTCATGTGATTGATTTCCATTTATTTTCTACCGCTGCATTTATTTTTATCTTGGCACCTTATAAGCAGATCCATAACTTGTAACTGGAGCATATATGTGGTTTAAATTTTTGAAGAACTCAATTGAGCCCCATCCCCCCCTTTGGGGTTGCTATTTTTAGAAACACGTATGATAGGCAAAAGGTACCTTCTAGACTCTAGGGTATCCATAGATAGTAGAGTAGGTTTCTAATTGGTCTAGTTTGTTATCTAGCTTTTCTGCATCAACAATCCCATTGTATGTGGGGATCTCGATTCAAGCTTCAACTTTAAATAGTTGAAGTGAGATACTTTGCATATAT
This sequence comes from Cocos nucifera, assembly GCA_006176705.1. Taxonomy (NCBI): domain Eukaryota; kingdom Viridiplantae; phylum Streptophyta; class Magnoliopsida; order Arecales; family Arecaceae; genus Cocos; species Cocos nucifera. The sequence goes on along the minus strand of QRFJ01004788.1, from coordinate 104,327 downwards.
CTAGATTTCTCATCCTCCTTACTGGATGGAGGATCTTTATCTCTTGACAAAGGAGATAGCTTTGCATTAGGATTTACTGATGCTTATGCTAAAGGTATCACTAATCTAAAGACGATCTTATTGAGTTGAATAATTTTTTTCTCTAGTTGTGTGAGATATACCCACGTCTTACCATTGATCGAAAAAGATTTAGCAATTATACTTTCTTTTTTCATTCGATGTATTTGAAGCATGGATAGCCCCTCTTTTGATTGCTTGTATTGCTTGACCATGAACTAAGACATCTATAGATATAAATGACCGATATTCTAATACCAACTTACTTGCATGTATATTAAGAATCTTGACTCTGATATCAACTTGATCTAATCATAAAGAAAGAAGATTTCTCTCAATCTTCTCAACCCGAATCTCTTAAAAGAAACTCGAAGAAGAGTGAAGAAATACAAAAATAGGGGTTAAGTTCCTTTATCTTTAATGGATTCTCTACATCTCATGAACTAAGACACAAGACCCTTATTTTGTAATAGCAAGGTCTGCCTTTGTATAATTTGTTGGAGAACCATAGGGGTTTCATGCATGGTTTTCAAATTTTTTTTGAAAACATACATAGCGAAAGATTTTAGATTAAATTTTTAAATCTAAACATGTATTAGATTTAATCTATAAACACCCAATTAGAAGACCTATGATATGATATTATGCATATAAAATCTAAAATATAAAAATATGAGATCGAATCTCATACTTGAATTTGAAGCAGAGATTGCAGCTTCTCAAAAACTTTGTAGATTTGTTCGCTGCTTCAGCCACGCACATGAATGGCCTCCATGGGTATCCATGCAAAGCTCGATCCATAAGCTCTCAGAGTGCTAGCTCCTTGTGAAGACTCTCTTTAATAGCTGAACTTAGGAAGAAGAAGAAGGGATCAATACACAAGAGAACACCTTCTCTTATATCTCTCACAAAACCCTAGCCTCTCACCCTAAAGAGGAACAGTTTCCTCTTGATCTCACATGCTAGGAAACCCTTCCCTTAGCCTCACGCCCAGAGCCTGTCTCTTTGAATTTCTCATGCCAATAAACCTCTCTTTTGTCACACAAAATGGGTGGTTTATATTGAGAGCTGGGTGGCATGGATGAGGTGTCTTGTTTAAGATCAATATGAACTCCAATTCAAAATCCTTTTGAACTAAAATTCCACCAAACCCTAACCCTATCTTAGAGTGGGCGGCATGAGGTGTTTGGTATCTAGATATCTCATGCACAACCTATTTGTGCATTGAGAATATGGAGGGGGTTTCTAGGGTTAGGCGCAAGGGAGGATGCAGTCCTAAATTGGACTTTAGGTTTTCATGTAATTTGGTTCAAATCAAACCACCTTTGATTAGACCCAAATATATGAGTTAACCTAATTTAATTAGGCTCTTAATCTCTTGATCAAATTAAAGATTAATTGAGTCCAATATTTGATCAAATCAGAATCTCATCTTTCTTAATGATTAGGTCATCTAATAACTTAATCGGATCAGACCTAATTGAATCCAATTTAATTAGACTTGATCTAATCCTTATAACTCAATCAAATTGAATAAATTAATAATCTGATTGTTAATTAATCTTTTTAATTAATTATATTAGATTAATTATCAATCATATTGATAATTATATCCTTCAATGATTCTTAATCATTGATCAGTCATCTGATTGGATCAAAATTTTTAGTGTATGTGACTGCATAGGTTCGAAAACTAAGCCAATAGCATAGAAATAAAGTTTCTATACCAATCAAAGTAACCATCTAGCTATGGTATCCGATATCCAAATAGAATTGAATATAACAAAGCAACATTCATAACCTACTAAAATATGGTTACCATATAATTTATCCCCTTGACCCTTAATGCTCTGGATAACTTCAGAGTTTACTATTAACTCGTGATCAAAATATCCTTATAGTATCTCAACCTACTCAATCCCATGACTCTTCACAAGAATTATCCTGATCAAGATTTTGCTAAATTGAAATACATTGAGACATTCCCTCTAATTTTACTTAGAGTGGTCAATCTTATCTTGACTCATGCATCGACTTTAATAAGTACTTGACTGCACCCAGAAACCTTCTATCATTGAATTAGAAATTCAGATAGTCAGATACCAAAGTATAGTGAGCTGCTTATAAGTCACCATGGTGATCTTAGATCGAAGGGAACCTTATATCCATATCCCCTCGGACAACACTCTTGACAACAGAGTGCTCCAGAATGGTCACGTTCAGTGTAGATCGATATTCCATCTATATGCCATACCAATATCCCCACACTCCTTGGTTAAAAGATATTATCCAAGGATGGCTTCCCAAGAGGAGGGGGGTGGGTGAATTGGATTTTTAAAATTTAAGCTTGAGATATGAGCAAATTAAATTAATTATGTGCTTAAATAAAACAAGCTATGTAATGTGTAGTGAATGAAAATAATAGAACAAGAGCACACAATCATAAACACAATAATTTTATAGTGGTTCGGTACCAAACTTAGTACCTATGTCCACTTCCTAAGTAAATCACTTAGGAATTCAACTATAATAACCTAGCTTGATTACAGTCCAGTTATTTTACTTAGATTCACAATCCAACTCAGCTGGTTTTTACCTTGGTTCATCAACCATAACTATATAATGATTATTTTTCCATGCTAACAATCAACCTCGATTGGTTTTAACTTTGGCTCACCAATCAAACTATACAACATTCAATTTTAGGCTTGGACTAATCTAAGTTTCTCATCTTAAGAAACTTAAAATAAAAAAAAAATATAATAAATAAAAATAAAAATAATTTTTTTGAAGCTTAAGAGAAAAAATTCTGGGAGCTTGGCTTGTAGGCTTGTTTTCTTCTCTTTGAATGCTTGAGGAAAGTAGGAGATGATTTTTACTAGCAATGGCCTAACTTCTTCTAAGATTGAGGATGTTAGAAGGATAAAAGTAACTCTGAGAAAAACTCCTTCCTTTTGATATTTGGCTCATACTTGAATATCTGAAAAACTGCTTAGAAGCTCTTTCTTGTAGGTTCAAAAGTTATTCTTTGTGTTCCAAATGTTTTCTTAAGTATCTCTGAGATTTTTCATCACTACAAGTTATCTAGGAGGGCTTCTGAAAGTGATCTAACCATTAAAAAAATCAAAAATAGCCGTTGGAAGGCATGTGGAGTGAAAAAGCTGCGAAACTGAAAACTAGCCATTACAGTCACTAGGTTGGCTCAGTTTTTAACTGAATCGGCTTAGTTTTCAGTTGGATAGCTCAGTCTTAGTGATCCTGAAATACTTATTTCTATTTTTCGCTATCTTTTGAGACTAGGTCGGCCTAGTTGTCACTGGATTGGCTTAGTTTAAAACTAGGTCGGCTCGGTCCTTTGAGTCTTGAAAATCTAGCTTTCTACACTTTCTGTCTTTTGCTTCCACTAAGACTAGGTCGGCTCAATCTCAGACTGGATTGGCCTAGTTTGTGTGCCATGCATGCTAAAGACTGTTTGTGATCCTTTCTTCTCCAAATTACTTTGTAGGCCAGACTTACCCTTTTTGCTTTGATTTAATCTTTATTATAACCTCTTGAGAGATGTATCCAAACTAAAGTATCTTCTATAAAATCTTGAGTAATGAATCTTCATTTGGATGAGTGGAAATACTTGGAGTTTGTGAGCTCTTTAAATTTATAACTACACATCCTCACAAACAACATTAGTAATTTAACAATCTATACTTAAATGCTTTTGTTATTATCAAAATCAATTTAGGATCAACAATCTCCTCCTTTTTGATGATGACAAAATCTTTTGAGTATAATATTTTCTTCATATTTCAAAGTGATATATTCATTCAATTTTACCAATTAACTTATACATCATATTCATTTAGATTTTATCAATTTACATATGTTCCCCTTGAATATGATAGTTATATTCAATTTAATTACAATTTTGTGTTGCTCCTCCTTACTATGTGTGGAGGTTTCAATTTAGCAATTTAAGAGGTTTCAATGTAACAATTCAAGTTATTATAATTAAATTGCTATTGCTTGCTCATTTTTTATTTAGTTCTTTACTTAAGTAGTGTCCATTCTTTTCACTTAAGTGCCCATTCTTTTCACTTAATTGTATTTCAATTATCATTTTATACTCATTTTTCTCTTCCTTTTTGTCATTATCAAAAAAAAAACTTAAACATATCATATAAAGAGAGATTTGATCAAACATGAAAAGAGATAAATTCCATTCATTCATAAGAAAAATTTGATACAATGTAAATCAAAATCAAACTTCATTCATTCATTAGATATAAAAAATTCCAAATTCACAAAATGCTGAGGTTTGAACATTACATAACATGGACATTTACAGCCAAAATGCTCTAAGTATAACTATATGCATCCTAATCAACACTAGATTCTGGAGGGTCGGAGGTGGCTGGATCCATGGGTGCTGACGTATGCTATTCAGCAAATACCTTCCTCATAGCATTTTTCATTAAAATAGAAAGACCAACTAAAATCCTATCATATACTCTGGCCGACACGCACTGCACAATCTCCTCAATCTGATCCTCATCAAGTCTGATAGTGGATGAAGATGGAGCAGACGTAGGATGTTGTGGCATGGGCTCTGGCTCATATCTTTCTTTTCCTTCTTCATCTAGCTTCACCTAATTGCCATTGACCTTAAATTTCATCCTATGCATCGATTTCAAATTATAGGTATCATAATGTTGTAGCTTCCTACTAGGTTCCCCTTCCAAACTAACTTCAAAGTCTTGAAATACCAATGTCAAGAACATTCCGTATGGCAAAGCAGGTTTTTCTCTTTGGGATGCTTCTTGTATCACTCTCAAAATCAAAGCTAGAAGGTTAAACTTTTTCCTCATTAGAATATGATGCATCACTTTTGTTGAGAAAATCAAACCTTCCTACTATGGGGACTAGAATCCTGGCTGAAATGTGATGAAGCAGTCTATTCTCCATGGATAGGTCTCTAGCATGGATTTTTTCAAAGTGCATGGCATCATCACTACCAAATAATAATCGCAAACCAGTTGCTTGATCATCTAATCTCTCAACTCCTTCAGTGGGTGCTCTAAGTAAACTGCCTAATTTCTCCACGATCAAATTGATCTTGATTCTCTTTATCTCTATCTCAAACAAATTTGGTCTAACCTTAGCATTACCATAGAACTCCCTTACGGAATTTGGGTAGGTTAAAAGATTGATCCCAGAGGATAAGTATTCCCATCCTTGATACTTCAACCCCTTTCCAAACTCAAACCCTTCCTATTCTAAAAAATCAAAATCCATCTTTCCATCGATTGTCACCGCCCTAGAGGAAAGAGGAATGGGTGTGGAAGAGGAAGATGGCGGGGAAACTGGAGAAGGAGGTTGAGGGGGTTGAGTGGACGGTGCCGAAGGAGGTGAAGAAGACTGAGATGACCTAGATGAACGGTCTTCTCGAAACTTTGTCTATCATTCTTTACCATAAATCCCTCTTCTAAGCGGTAGAACTAGACATGCATGCTTAATCCGAAGAGTTACGGTTCATTTCTTGGGCGGCATGATTCTAATATCCCATCCTAAAGTAGTGAAAATGGGTTTCTAGGAAAGGGTTTTGGGTTTCTAGGATTTCCTTGGTACATGGCTAAGAGATGAGTTCTCAAAAAGCTGTTGATTTTTTTGTTTTAAAAATAAAAATCCCGACAACTTAGCCAGTCCAGTTTTTTGTGAAGAAAAATTGAGTCGGCCTAGTACTAGGTTGACTAAGTTTTTTAGAAGAAAAAATATGGGACGACTTAGTTTGGCACAGAGCTAAATCTTCTAAGTTTCAAGGCCAGAAATTTTGCCATCTATTTTTCTTTTCTAAATGAGATAAAAATTGAACAAATATAGAAAAAATTATCATATCAAAATCAATCATTTCATCATATAAAAATCAATTATCATAAGATATTCATTTAACAAATTGGATCAAATAAACCTAATTGCTTTCTAATTGTGCAAAATCTTTCTTTATTCAAGGGTTTAGTAAAGATATCTGCAACTTGATTTTCAGTAGGCACATATTCAAAAAGTATATCATTATTTTGAACATACTTTTTAATAAAATGATGTCTTACTTCTATATGTTTTGTTCTTGAGTGTAATATAAAATTTTTAGTTAAATTTATGGCACTTGTGTTGTTACATCGATTAGGAAATTATTACAAGTAATACCATAATCTTCTAGTTGTTGTTTGATCCATAATAGTTGAGCACATTAACTTTAAGCAGTAATGAATTCGACTTCTGCCATAGATAAGGCTACTGAGTTTTGTTTCTTGCTAAACCAAGAGAAGATCAAATTCACTCCTAAAAATTAACAAGTACCACTTGTACTTTTTCTATCTAAGCAATAACTTGTAGAATCTAAATCACTATATCCAATTAAATCTAATGAAGATAGTTTAGAATACTATAAACCAATATCTTGAGTATTTATTAGATACTTAAAATTTTTTTTAACTGCTAATATATGTGATTCCTTAGGATTTGATTGATAACGCACACACATGTGGATACTAAATATTATGTCTGATCTACTTCCAGTTAAATATAACAAAGATCTAATCATACCTCGATATAGCTTAGGATCTACTGCTTTTTCTTTTGGATCTTGATCAAGCTTGTAACTTGTGCTCATGGGGGTGCAACTTCCTTTGATATTCTCTATCCTAATTTTTTTTAACATTTTCTTGATGTATTTGCTTTTATTGATAAAGATCCCCTTATTTGATTGCTTGATTTGGAGTTTGAAGAAAAAGTTGAGCTCTTCCATTATGCTCATCTCGAACTCGTCCTGCATGAGACTAGCAAATTCTCTACACAAAATTTCATTTGTAGCACCAAATACAATGTCATCTACATCTAATTGTACAATCAACAAATCATTTGATTTTCTTTTAATAAATAATATTTTATCCATATTATCTCTTTTAAAATTATTGTTTAGTAAGAATTTACTCAATCTATCATACTATGCCATAGGTGCTTGTTTTAATCTATATAGAGATTTCTTAAGTTTATATACATGATTAGGTAACTTTTGATTTTCAAAGCTTGGAGATTGTTCTACATAAACTTTCTCCTTAATTAAAGCATTTAAAAATGCACTCTTTACATCCATTTGAAAAAGTTTAAAGTTCATGAAGCATGCAAATGCTAAGAGCAATCTAATAGCTTCAAGTCTAGCTACGGATGCAAATGATTCATCAAAATCAATGCTCTCTTCTTGATTGTATCCTTGTGCAATCAATCTAGCATTGTTTCTAATTTTATTGCCTTTCTCATCAAGTTTATTTCTAAAAATTCATTTAGTACCAATTACAAGAAAATATTTAGGTCTATTAATTAGCTTCCAAACTTTATTTCTTTCAAATTGGTTTAATTCTTCTTGCATTGCTAATAACCAATTTGGATCCTTTTCAGCTTCAATTACATTCTTAGGTTCTAAATGAGATACAAATGCAACATGATTCATAGCTTTCTTAAGAGATGATCTAGTTTTAACTCCATAAGATGGATCACCTGTTATTAATTTCTTAGGATGATTATGATCATACCTCCATTCCTTTGGTAAGTTGGATGTACCTTGATCATCTTGAGATTATAGCAACTCTTCTTCAACCTCTTACTCTTTGATTTCTTTTTCTTTAGAGAAAGAGTATCTTCAAATGATATATCTTTCAATTTTTTTTTTAAGAATTTTTGCATCCACATCAAGCTCTTCTTCTCTTATTTTAAGAGAGTTAGTTTCATTAAAAATAACATGCACAAATTCTTTCACAATCAATATTTTTTAAGTTAAATACTCTATATGCTCTACTATGTGATGAATATCCTTAAAAAATTTCTTCATCTGATTTTGCATCAAACTTTTCTAGATTATCTTTATTATTTATTAGAATGAAATATCTACATCCAAAAATTTTAAAATATAAAATATTTGGTTTCTTTTCTTTATAGAGTTCATATGAAGTTTTCTTTAAAATTGATCTAATTAATGCTCTATTTAGCACATAGCATGCGGCGTTAATAGCTTCCACCCAAAAATATTTTGGAAGGTTGCTTTTATAAAGCATAGTTCGTGCTATTTCAATTAATTTTCTATTCTTTTTTTTTACTACTCCATTTTGTTGAGGTGTCCTAGGTATTGAAAAATTATGATTGATTTCATTTTTAGAACAAAAACATTCAAACTTTTGATTTTCAAATTTCATGCCATGATCACTTCTTATATATAAAATATTATATTTTTTTTATTATTTTATTAAATAGATCAACAAACATATCAAAAGCATTATCTTTATGAGATAAAAATAAAATCCATGTATATCTTGAAAAATCATCTATTATAAGAAAGCAATATCTTTTTTCTCCAAGACTAGTGGTTGAAATAGGTCTAAAAAGTCCATATGAAGTAATTCTAGAGGCCTAGTAGTTGAAACAACATTTTGGATTTGAAAGAGGATTTTGTTTGTTTCCCAAGTTAGCATGCTTTGCAAACTTTATTCTTTTTAAAATTTATCTTAGGTAAACCTTTCACTAAGTCAAGTTTAATCAATCTAGCCAATGAATTCATTCTTGCATAACCTAATCTATTATGCCAAATCCAACTTGATTCATTTATTTTAGCATTCATAGCAACAAGATACTCAATATTTTCATTTTTAAGTTCATCAAGATCAACAATATAAATATTCTCATGTCTTTTTTCGATGAATGTAATGCTATCATCTAAAGAACTAGTTACAATACAATGAGATGATTTGAATGAAACATTAAAGTTCTTATCATAAAGTTGGCTTATACTAAGCAAGTTATGCATTAATCCTTCAATATATAAAATATTTTCTATATTAGTAGAGGGTATTATCAAAATATTATCGAGATCAATGATTTTTTCTTTACCATTATCTTCAAATATCACAACACCTTCGTCTTTAGCTTCAAGAGATATAAATTATGATTTATCTTCCATCATATAGCTCGAGCATCTGCTATCAAGGTACTACCTTCTTTTAGCTCTTGCGATGCTAAGCACATCTACACAAGTAATCAAGTAAACTTAGGTACCCAAGCTAACTTGGATCTTTTAGGATTAGCACAAATGATTTCTTTTAGAACCCAAACTTGTTTCACTTTTGATTTGCTTGAATTAAAAGTTTTACATTCAATAAATTTATATCCAATTTTATTACATTTGTAACATGTAATGCTTCTACCATAATTTTAAGATTTTACATATGGATTCTTTAAGAATTTTTGCTTTCTTGATGGATTATACCCTATGCTGGTTTAATTTATCAATGGCTATCTTTTGATTCTCAATAATCTTCTGCAAATTTTTAGAGCTTAGCATATATCTATCCACTATAGACCTTAATCTAGTTACTTCATCTTGTAAGAACATAATCTTTTCATTTGATTCATCTAGATTAGTTTATAATTCTTTGACATTTTCTTCTATTTGAGCTTTATCTTTACTTAAAGATTGATTCTCTTTCTTTAGTTTTTTATTTTTATGAGATTGGTTTTAGAAATCACAAGGTAAATCATTAAAGGCTTCATATAATTTCTCAAATGTAAATTCAAAAATTGAGTCATCTTGGTTTACCTCATCCTCTAATGCTATAAGATAAAGATTTATTTTTTCTTGTCTTAGATATTCTTCTTCACTTGAAGAGGAGTCTTCATTATTGCTCCATGTTGCTTTTAATACTTTCTTCCTTGATTTCTTTGAGCTCTTCTTCAATAATAGACAATCCATTCGAAAATGTCCGAGTTTTTTATATTCATAGCAAATAATTTGATCTTTCTTTTTTTCTTTTTCTTTGCTACTATCATCCTTGCTATAACTTTTTTTCTTTAGTTCAAACTTTTTCTTCCTTCTCATGAATTTCTTGAACCTTCTAGTGATTAGCGCCATTTCTTCATCATCCTCTAAGTCTTATTCGAAGTCACTTTCCTCTTCACACAAAGCAGTAGCTTTGAGTGCAATACTTTTCTTTTTCTTCACTTCTTCTTCTTTTACTTGATTTATGTTCAACTCATGGGTCATGAGTAAACCGATTAGCTCTTCTAATGCAAGACTATTTAGGTTCTTCACTTCTTGAATCCAGTCACCTTTGGCTTTCAATTCTTCAGTAAAGATCTAAGAATTATGTGCACAACATCATTGTTAGAATAATCTCTTTCAAGACTTTTTAAATCATTAAGAATATCAATGAATCTTGTAAATATTTTAGTGATAGTTTTATGTGATTCTATTGGTGCAAAATCTGATTATTGCCGAAGAAGCGCTGGAGTCGGAGAAGACAAGATCGCCATCGATGACCTACAAAATAAGTCTCGTCTAAAGCTTGGGGGGATGGCTTCGGCAAGATGCCATAATTAACTAGATTTCCTAAACTAGTTTAGATTAAATCTAACATAATTAATTTAATTAACTTAATTAAAATCTATCTTTTATTTTTCTTGCTTTAAATAACCAAATATAACAAGAAAATAATTACACCTCATAACACTTAATTAATAAAAAAATTAATTAAATCTTAAAAAAAAACTTAACATGTTTGGACACCTTGTTTTGTTTGCATTGCATATTCACAATATACTTTAAGGGCACAATCCATTAAATAAGATAAGATGGAAATTTGATCATCCTTTCTTAGCCCACAAACCACTATCCTTCATATTGCATTGACCTAGGCCTTAATATAAAATCAATTAAATATTGGCTCCTAAGGATATTCGAGCTCATTAGGATAAGAAATCCTAAAAGTTGGATTGGATTAGGGTTAGTTAGTTTAATTGGTGTCTAAGAAAAGTGGTTCAGGGATTATATCCCGAAGGAAGGTGGTTACTTAATTGGTTCTGTTAGCTTATTTGGCCAAGATAATTGGTGTCTAAGAAAAGCAATGAAAGAACTTCCAATGACCTTATACTTACCTAGCCAATTGAGTGGCTGATTCTTTACTTGGAGGGCTTGAAGGTGATCTTGATAGTTAGGACCTATCTAGATTTAGGTAAACCCTAGGATAGAGAGTCCATGCTTACTTAACTTATTTGCCATTATAATTCAAATCTTAATTAAAACACTCTTCTTTATCATCCTTAGATATAGGATCCTCTAGGCTTTTATTTTTCTTATTCTTTAAATTAAAATAAAATAAAATAAATAGCAATCAAAGATGATTTTTTACACTGAGCTATCTCGTAGAATAGATTATTTAGAAGGCAATAGAAACTTTTCACATTCATCTTTTCTTCCTACATCATAAGTTTGTGCAATTTGTTCGAGCCCCATCCATTATGTAAGTGAATGCTCACATCGATTTTCTGAGTATATGTATGAGCAAGTTTATTAAGATCAAATCCAAATTGCCTATAGATTAGATTTCCTGGGTCAGGTTCGTTCAGATTTGATTGGATTAAGAGAGATATTTCAATTTTTTTTTTTTTGAATCTATATCAGATCTGAGATATTTTAGATCTAATTTTATAGATCTAATAAAATAAAATAAAAGTAAATTAAATCTAATTTAATTTATACCTTTTGTTGGATAATCAGATTACCCTGTGATGATCCTACTGATTGCCTGAGGTTCTGGATCTAGCCATGCAAGTGCCCGGCCTCTACCGATATCCACTCGGACTAGATCTGGAGATCTTCTTCTTCTTTATCATCTCTCCAAATATCAGAACTAGATCTGATTTGGAGGATCTTCAAAATTTCTTTTAAAGATCTGGAATCGTCTCTTGCAGTAGTGCTGCCTTCTTCCTTTCTCATCACCATTCTCTTGCTTGGATCGCACCAAACTGGAGCCCAAATCTCCTTGGGCATGGAGAGGAGAGAGAGGACCCAAAGATGGCATGGAGGAGGGAGAGGGGCAGCCTTGTGGTGTGGGCTATGGATTATTTTTTTTTTAAAGCTTGGCGCGGATAGGAATTTTATAGATCCTACTGTGCCATGCAGTACCACATCATCCCGACCAATCACGTCGCTTCATGCAATCAGATCTAAATATGATTGATGGGATGATATCACCTGATCCAATCATATGAGAGCCCCCTCAAATCATCCTTAGGTGGTGCCAAGATTGATCAAAGCTGAGTCTTAGGCGCCTACCTAAGTTGATTCTAAGAAGCAACCTGGAGTCCTATATAGTGCCCGCCTCCCTAGGCGTGCACCTCCTCCTTTTCATTTTCTAGTAGGGGGACAATCCCCTATCTGCTCTCCTATAGGTGCATGACACATGGGCAGATGTCTAAGTGTCAAAGGTCAACGTTTGACCAAAGTCAAAAGACAAGAATTAGCAGATAACAGAAAATGGCAGATGTTGTCTCAAATTTATCTCATAAATTAAGACAACCCTTTTCTAACTTAGACAAGCTCCAGTTAGACCAAGTAAAGGTACCTGAGTGAGCACAAACATATTTAGCTCAATTAAGACAACTTTTAATAATAGTAGAAGAAGAATATTAGGCTCAATCGTATGCTAGCACGATTTTCTTGAACCTAATTGAATCTAATTCAAATCAATTGAACTGAGTTAGTCCAATTGATGATATCCAGATCTAAACCCTTATTTGTGTGACCCAGTTAGGTTTAGTTCTGTATGATAATAGGATATGTCATGATCTCTATCATCAACATCATCAAAATACCTTCTGATGGATCAGAATTCTTCTGATTCAGACAACTAGAATGATCGATCATCTAAATCATTTTAATTGCTCCCAAAATCCATCAGTGATACCTAGCAGTATATGGTAGCAACCCATCAAAATTGAAAATGAACCTCTTAGTGCAGCTACCTGTGTGATTAAGTTCTTCTATCTTGAGCTCCGATAAGATTAGGATTAAGATGAACTCGTCAAAATCGAATTTCTACTCATATGATTTAATCATTTGATTCAAGTCCGATGTGAAAACCTTAATAGAAACTCTTTCTATTATTTCACTCTACCATGGCCATGGGCTTATGGACTTGATTCTCATGATCATCATAGGGCTGCTCCTCATCTACCGAGGTAGATAGATTCCCTCTTGGTGCAATCCAATTCCTACAATAAACATGCTATAGCCAACATATACCTCAGGATTTCGAATGGCTAGGAGAGTGAGTCATGGTGTTGTCAAACTATAACACCCTCAAGATGAACTACCGATGCACCTCAGATCAAAGAACCAGGCACACCATTATAGCTTCGAGCCAGTCATCGACGAGAAGGTAGACTTATGACTGCTCGAGGTGGTCATGCTCAATGCCCTCATTCTCTAACGAGTATCTGTACTCTCATTCTGGTGTCTCTACACCATAGACTCAAGACTCATCTACTAAAAGAAAGCGATTGTACACCAACCTTCCGGATCAATTACCATCCTTATGATGATCCTACGGTCGGAAGCATTTTATGAGTTAATAATGAAAATTTTTGTCTTAAATTTTCAACTCTTGAAAATAAGAATTATCATTACCATTAACTCAAGGGATGTATCACAGACATTAAATACATATTTATGATAGAAAATAACCCATTTTATTATTTATAGTTAAAATTATAATTTTGCCTCTAGAAGTGTATTACAAGTGTCAGCCAATTCTGACTTCTAGGACACATATATCTAACAAACTCCCACTTGACCTAAAGTCAATTGGCTACAAATCTAAGTTCCATCCTCTCAAGGTGGGCTTCAATCTTCTGCTGGCCCAACGACTTTATGAGTGGGTCTGCCGCATTATCCATGGAGTCGACACTTGACCTCGACGTAACCCTTCTCGAGGTAATCGCGGATGAGGTGGTATCGCCGCTCGATGTGCTTAGATTTTTGGTAAGACCTCGGCTCCTTAGCTAGGGCTATGGCGCCATTGTTGTCGCAATATAGAGGAATGGCATCTGATGGCATCACTCCAATCTCTACGGTAAACTTCTTGTACTAGAATGCCTCCTTCGTAGCTTCTGACATAGCGATATATTCTACTTTCATGGTGGAATTTGCTATCACTGTCTGCTTGGAACTCTTCCAATTGACAGCACCACCATTATACACAAATAGACTCCCAGATGTCGACTTTCGGTCATCTACATTGGACATAAAATCTGAGTCTGTATATCCCTGGACTTGGAGTTCTCCATTTTCAAAAATCAACAACATATCCTTAGTTCTTCTTAGGTACTTAAGGATACATTTTATAAAAGTCCAGTGTTCATCTGGATTCGACTGATATCTCTGCTCGTGACACTCACAGCATGGGCTATATCAGGTCGTGTACATAACATGGCATACATGAGGCTCCTTATTGCTGAAGCATAAGGGATCTTGCTCATGTGTTCTATTTCCTCAGGTGTACTAGGACACATCTTCTTGGAAAGATGAATGTCATGTATGAAGGGTACCAAATCCCTCTTAGAGTTTTCCATGCTAAACCTCTTTAGCACTTCCACTATGTACATCTTCTGTGAAAGTCCTAGCATCCTATTCAGTCTATCTCTATAGACCTTAATTTCTAGAATAAAGGATGCTTCTTCTAGGTCATTCATGGAGAATTCTTTAGATAACCACATTTTAACTGTGGTCAACATGAGAATATCATTTCTAATAAGGAGGATATCATCCACGTACAATACGAGGAAGACAATAGCGCTTCCACTAACCTTTTTGAAGACACATCATTCCTCCTCATTATTGATGAAATCAAATAATTTGATCACATCATTGAAACGAATATTCCAGCTCCGAGATGCTTGCTTAAGTCCATATATGGACCTTTGCAGTTTGCATATCTTATGATCAGCATCACTGGATGTGAAATCTAGTGGCTGTTCCATATAAATATCTTTCTCAAGATATCCATTTAAGAATGCCATTTTCACGTCCATTTTTCATATTTCATAATCGAAATAGGCTGCAACAGCAAGCAATGTGCGAATGGATTTATGCATGGCTACTGATGAAAAGGTATCCTGATAGTCAATGCCTTCATGCTGACTATAACCTTTTGCCACTAATTTAGCTTTGAATGTCTCCACATTCCCATCTGCACCAATCTTTCTCTTGTAAATCCATTTATACCAAATAGATACTATACCTTCTGGTGGATCTACCAAGATCCAGAATTGGTTTGAGTGCATCGAGTCAATTTCTGACTTCATTGCCTCTATCCATTTCTCGGAGTCGATATCCGATATCACCTCATTATAGTTTTGAGATCATCACCATGAACCCCATCACCTACGAGGAATATTTTCTCTATTTTCTCTGAAATAGTACCTAAGTACCTCTCAGGGGGATGAAAAATTCTTTTCGATCTTCGAGGTGGAGGAGAAAGTGATTTTATTGGCTCAACCTAATTTGGTTCTATTTGATCCTTAGCTTGTTGCTCTTGTGTGACTTTCTCCTCGAGCTTGATCTGCTTTCTAATGCCGCTATCTTAAATAAACTATTTTTCAAGAAAGATGGCATGTTGACTCACAATCACATTATGATCTTCTGGAATATAGAAATAATATCCTAATGACTCTTTAGGATATCCTATAAATTGAGCTCTAAAGGATCTAAAGTCTAACTTGTCCGCTTGTTGTTTTTTGACATAAGCCGGATAACCCCAAATTTTGAGATGACTTAGACTTGATTTCTTACCATGCCATATCTCATACGGTGTGGTAGGAATGATTTTAGAAGAAACCCTATTTAGTAAGTATATTGCAGTTAACAAACTGTGTCCCCAAAGAAAATCAGGAAGGTCTGTGTAGCTCATCATGGATCAAACCATATCTAATAAGATTCAGTTCTTCCATTCTGAAATCCCGTTGAGTTGAGGTGTTCCAGATGGAGTCCATTGAGAGACTATGCCATTTTTCTTAAGATAGTCAAGAAATTTCCGACTAAGGTATTCACCTCCTCGATCTGATCGAAGAACCTTAATGGATTTTTTGTTTGCTTTTCTACTTCATGTCTGAATTCCTTGAGCTTTTCAAAAGCTTTAGGCTTGTATCTCATAAGATACATATACCCATACCTAGATAAATCATCGATAAAGATTATGAAGTAGACAAAGTTGCCTTTAGTCGGCACATCAAATGGGCCGCACACATCAGTATGTACTAGGAAAAGAAGATCCGTGGCCCTTTCCCCATATCCTATAAAAGAAAGTTTAGTCATTTTGCCATGAAGACAAGATTCATAAATTGGATATGACTCAAAAGTCAACGGACTCAATAGTTCGATTTTCTCCAATTTGTTAACCCTATCTTCTGCTATATGACCTAGTCTTAGGTGCCATAGATACCTATCGTTTGGACTATCCCTAGGTCATTTCATGGCATTCACATTTTGCTCGATATTAAAAATAGATACATCAATATGTAATTGGTAAAGATCGTTAATAAGGAATCCACTTTCAATTTTATTTCTTTCATAAAGAATGTTACAATGGTCCTTAAGAAAACTAATTACATAGCCTTCTAGTGCTAGGCATGAAATAGAAATCAAATTCCTGCTTGCTGCAGGCACATAATAACAATCTTTTAAAACTAAGTCTAAACCAGATGGTAATCGAAGAGGGTATGTTCACACAGCCACGATAGCAATTATTGCTCCATTTCTGATGCGTAGGATCATGTCACCTTCCCTCAACCTCCTACTATCCTCAAGATCCTTCATAGAAGTGCACAAATGAGCACTAGAATCAGAGTCAAGCACCCAACTGGACGTAGAAGAAATTATAAGATTAGACTCAATAACGAGCATACCTCCAGAAGGACCTACCTCCTTATTTTTCAGGGTGGCCAGGTAAGTAGGGCAGTTTTGCTTCAAGTGGCCATCATTGTTACAATGGAAATACTTTTCTTTGTCAGTGGCATTTTTCTTCAACTTTATCTTTTTCTTCTTTCCTCCTTCCACCTTTTGCTTTTTCACAGACTTCTTCTTCTTTCCAAAAGACTTTCTCATGGAAGAAGTCCATTCCATAGCAAGCATTGAGCCTTTAGAACTTTTCATGGAAAGCTCAATAGTGACCAGCATGTTCATAAGTTTGGCCAGAGAATTTTGAAATTTATGCATATGATAGTTCATGATGAACTACCCATATGCATCAATCAAGGATTGCAGAATTATATCATTCTATAGATCCAAGTCCAACTTCACTCCAAGCTTCTCAAGCTCTTCTAAGTCCTTGATCATCATTAGATAATGATCTTGGACTGACTGTCCATCACACATTTTAGCCTTGAATAGTCATTTAGTGACTTGATACTTGGCTGCGTGACTCTGTTTACCAAACATCTCTTGTAGGTGAGCCAATATTTAGTGGACAGTCTTGATATCTTTATATTGTCACTGAAGCTCATCAGACATTGAGCCCAACATGTAGTTTCTGACCTTGTTATCTTCGTCCATCCATTTATCAAGAGATGCTCTCTGTTCAGTGGATGGACAAGCTGGTAAGGTGAAAGGGTCCTAATCCAATACATGAGTTAACTTCTCAAAACCCAAAATAATTTTGAAGTTTCAGAGTCAATCCTTGTAATTAGGTCCAATCAATCTATGGGTGTCCAGGATATGTGCTAGTGGGTTGGACGCAGATATTTTTTTATAGAGAGAAAGTTTCTAGTTAGATATTGTAATTAAGACTTGATCAATTTATTTAAAAATTTTATTTTTAAATAAATTAGCTCTCATTATTTTCTTGGATCCCTGTACTCCCTTTGTAGAGATGCAAAAATCTTCATGATTAATGATTTTTAGTGGGTGGTGCGGTCCCATCAACTGACTCATCACCTCATCTAATAGTTATTGGTGATGGGTTAGCCAATGAGTGAACAACTCTTGTCCAATGATTCTCTAATCATGGTGCATCCAAACTTGATCTCTAATTCATGAATCTCATCGTGTCCAAAATATTGATCCACTCCTTAGTTAAGTCAGACCCACCATTTGCACAAATTGGATTTCTAATTAAGTTTCTCACCGTATCCAGAATATTGAGCCCAATCCATCCTCCAGCTCGTAGCATCCAATGCCTAATAGATATGGTTGCATCTTTTCAGTACAACTGAACCACTATAACCAATCGAGAATAATAAACCCCAAAAAGGGCCCGCACATCTACAATGGTGGAAGACCTTAGACTTAATCTTTTCTTAGGGAGATTTGATTTAGATCTCATTAAACTAGACTTGACATAGTTATAACCATTATGACTAACTTAGTGGCATAGGTTAACTCGGATTATTGACCACCTTAGATCAGGGCTGAGCCAATAAATATGGCCAGGTAAGTGAGACAGATGGAAGGGATATGCCATTAACTCGATAAGAACACATTCGAGTCGAGTAGCTCCTAATTAAAAACTAGGTCGTATCTGCCAGACTTACCTTAGACACCAAATTATTGAGTCAGAATCAATCGAGTTAGCCTACAATTCAGACTCTAACCACCGAGCCTAATTAGGTCTTAGCTTGATCGATCACTCATATGACTCGATCTTGATCCAGACTTAATCCTATTAGACTGATCAATTTAAGCACTGTTGATCCCATCTAACCAACTCTTGATTTGGTTTGATCAACCGCTTAGACCTAGTTGAGCTACCCAAGCTCAAATCTAATTTTATGAATATATCTTAGATCTAAAATTCTCAATTTTAGATCTAACATATATTTCATAATCTTAATTTTTAATTAAGTTTAGGATTCACAAACAAAATATGTAAATAAAATTTTAGGGTTTTGGGATCTAGGGTTTTGCAAAAAATAAGTTCTTGATTTCTGATTAAGGACGAACGCGCAGCACCCCTATACATCATAAGAACACCCCATCGAATGGAAGGAGAGAGCATTCAAATCCTACGTTGTTCTTATGATCGGATGGCCAAGGGGAATGCCTTAATCAAAAATATTAGACTACAAAACTAGTTAGATCTACATCATATATCTCATATATAAAAATTGATCTAACTATAAACATATTTTGCATACATCTCATGTATCATATCATGCATATTTTTAGATCTAAATTATCTCATAATTATCTAAAAAATTAGATTTAAATTGATCACATCAAAATAAATTCATATCTAGATAATTATGCAGAACTATTCTACAACCAGTCTAAACATGCATCCATCATATCTCATATGATCTAAAAATTAAATAATTTTATTTACTATTTTTTAGATCTTATTATAATATTTATAATATCAAAAAATAGTAAATAAATAAATCTAAAATTATAACTTAATCAAATTAAATTATGATCATGCAAGACAATGTATAGAACTATTCTATTTTACAACTAGTCATGCATCTTATAAAACTTAGATCTAAATTATTTAATTTTAATTTTTTTAATTTTAGATCTAATTACATCTCATGTGATATTTAAAATTATCTAATTATTAGATTAAATTTAAATTAAAATTAGATCTAAATAATTTTGGAGAACCTGGCTCTGATACTAGTTGAAGGAAAAATTTAGATTTCTTGGGTCAGGTTCGTTCAGATTTGATAGGATCAAGAGAGATATTTCAAAATTTCTCTTTTGAATCTATATCAAATTTGAGATATTTCAAATTTGATTTTATAGATTTAATAAAATAAAATAAAAGTAAATTAAATCTAATTTAATTTATATTTTTTGTTAGGTAATCAGATTATCCTATGATGATCCTGCTGATTGCTTGAGGTTCTGGATCTAGCCACGCAAGTGCTTAGCCTCTATCAGTATCCACTTAGGCTGGATCTTGAGATCTTCTCTTTCTTTATTACCTTTCTAAATATTAAATCTAGATCTGATTTGGAAGATCTTCAAAACTCCTTCTGAAGATCTAGAATCATCTCTTGCAGCAGTGTTGCCTTCTTCCTTTCTCGTCATCTTTCTCTTGCCTGGATCACACCAAACTGGACTCCAAATCTCCTTAGGCATGAAGAGGAGAGAGAGGACCTGAAGATGGCATGGAGGAGGGAGAGGGGCAGCCTTGTGGCATGGGCTATGGGTTATTTTTTTTTTAAAGCTTGGCGCAGATAGGATTTTTATAGACCCTGCAGCGCCATGCAGTGCCACATCATCCTGGCCAATCACGTCGCTTCGTATAATTAGATCTAAATCTGATTGATAGGATGACATCACCTTATCCAATTAGATGAAAGCCCCCTCAAATCATCCTTAGGTGGTGCTAAGATTGGTCAAAGCTGAGTCTTAAGCGCCTACCTAAGTTGATTCCAAGAAGCAACCTAGAGTCCCATCTGTATGGGACTCCAGGCGTCCCTATCCTGGGGCACATGCCTCCTTAGGTGTGCACTCCCTCCTTTCCATTTTCTAGTAGGGGGACATTCCTCTATCTGCTCTCCTATGGGTGCATGACACATGGGCAGATGTCTAAATGTCAAAGGTCAACGTTTGACAAAAGTCAAAAGACAAGAATTAGCAGGTGACGAAAAATGGTAGGTGTTATCTCAAATTTATCTCATAAATTAAGACAACCCTTTTCTAACCTGGACAAGCTCTAGTTAGATCAAGTAAAGGTACTTGAGTGAGCACAAATACATTTGGCTCAGTCGAGATAATTTTTAATGATAGTAGAAGGAGAACATTAGGCTTAATCATGTGCTAGCATGATTTTCTTGAACCTAATTAAATCTAATTCAAATCAATTGAATTGAGTTAGTTCAATTGATGATATCCAGATCCAAACTCTTGTTTAAGTGACTTTGTTAGGTTCAATTTTGTATGGTAATGGGATATGTCGTGATCTCTATCATTGACATCATCGAAACACCTTCCATTGGATCAGAACTCTTCTGATTCAGATAACTAGAATGATCGATCATCTAAATCATTCTAATTGCTCCCAAAATCCATCAGTGACATCTAACAGTATATGATGGCAGTCCGTCAAAATTGAAAATGAACCTCTCAGTGTAGCTACCTGTGTGATTAAGTTCTTCTATCTTGAGCTCCGATCAGATTAGGGTTAAGGTGAACTCGTCAAACCCTAATTTCTGTCATATGATTTAATCATTTGATTCAAGTCCGATGTGAAAACCTTAATAGAAACTCTTTCTATTATTTTACTCTACCATGGCCATGGGCTTATGGACTTAATTCTCATGATCATCATAGGGATGCTCCTCATCTACCGAGATAGATAGATTTCCTCTTGGTGCAATCCAATTTCTACAATGAACATGCTAAAACCAACATACACCTCAGGGTTCCAAATGGCTATAAGATCGAGTCATGGTGTAGTCAAATTATAACACCCTCAAGGTGAACTATCGATGCACCTCAGGTCAAAGAATCAGACATACCACTATAGCTTCGAGCCAATCATCGATGAGAAGGTAGACTTCCTTATGACTGCTTGAGGTGGTCATGCTCAATGCCCTCATTCTCTAATGAGTATCTATACTCTCGCTTCGATGTCTCTACACCATAGACTCAAGACTCATCTACTATAAAGAAGCGATTGTACACCAACCTTCCGGATGAATCACCATCCTTATGATAATCCTACGGTCGGAAGCATTTTATGAGTTAATAATAAAAATTCTTGTCTTAAATTTTCAACTCTTGAAAATAAGAATTATCATTACCATTAACTCAAGGAATGTATCACAAACACTAAATACACATTTGTTATAGAAAATAACCTATTTTATTATTTATAGTCAAAATTAAAATTTTGCCCCTAGAAGTGTATTACAAGTGTCAGCCAATTCTGGCTTCTAGGGCACACATATCTAACAATTTATGCAATTTTTTCGAGCCCCACGTATTATGTAAGTGAATGCCCATATTGATTTTCTGAGTATATGTATGAGCAAGTTTATTAAGATCAAATCCAAATTGCCTATAGACCAGGAAATAATCCATACTTTAACACTTATAATCCAATATTGGGGGCTCAACCAAATTTTTCATGACAATCACAACCAGTGGTTACCTTAGTGCCACAAAGACCCATATTCATGGATACACATTATGATATACCCTGTCCACAATATTAATCTTCTCCAAATAACAATGAATTAACTTCTGAAGAAAGGATTCAGCAAGCATTAAATAAGCTAGAACTTAACAATTAGACCTTACAACAAATCTATCACTCTTGTATGCAAATCTTTAAAGAACTAGAGAAGCAAGCACTTACATTCAAATAGCAAGAGGAAAGTAAGTTGGCCAGTCAACTCGAGAGTGACCCTGAGGGATCATACATGGCTAGAAATTTTAATATTCCATATGCTTTTTTTGAATAATCAATTAAAGCTCTCGAAAATAATATGGTCATAAAACAACCTTGCATAATTAAAAAGAGTCTATTAGACGACATAACTGAGGCAAAAATATATAGAAAAGTCCAAAATGGTGGGATGAATCAATTCCATCACCTTACTTACCTATGGATTCGTTTCCAAGTGTCTTAGAATCATCCAATCCTTTTTACGTGGAAGGACCAACTGATGAGATGGAATCAATATAGACTTCCCAAGAATTACAAGTGAACGATATATTAGAGGAAGCTTCATCCATAATTCTTTTGAAAGATTTGTTAAATTCCTATTTGTCTCATTATAAGGTGGATGATTTTAATGAAGATGGGTATAATATAGAAGTTAAAGACTAAGTAGATATACCCTATCTTAAAACCACCCCACTATGGATTGAATAATTTGAGCCACCATCTAGCCCACCAATAGCTTCTTTATTAGAACTACCAATTGATCTAGAATTAAAACCACTTCATGATAAATTCACTAACACTCTTCCACTGATACCGATCTAGGAAGATCAACTTATAGATATTCTAAAAGCACATAAAGAAATTATTGGATGGGATGTTACTAAAATGAGGGATAACGATTTTAAGTCTGATTTTTCTGTATTCAACACTACTTTTGAGGATTGCTTTCAAATCTACAATATTAAAGCAATGTATGGAGGTAGATTTAAAATTAATTCAAAAAAAGTGTCATGATTTTGATCAAGAAGAGTTGATGTCAAGACACATTATACCCGAGAAAAGAAGTGGGGTAGATTAGGTTATGACTGAAGAAATTTCTAAACCACCACTCCTGATTTCAGTCCATTAAACATAATTTCTTCCTAATTATCATAAAAACTATGATAATTTTAGAATTTGGTATAACATGCTTGCTCCAAATACTTTATTGATTAGGGATAAATTTAATCGTTGTAGAGCATTCCATGAATGATTTTCTACTATAATGATTAGGCCTCCTGATTGGTCCTATCTTTTCAGAAACCTGAAGGATGCATTTAAATTGACTATTTATAAAACTTCTTTATAGGGTCCAGCAGAAGATGTTAAACTTAGTACTTATTGGGAGGCAACTCAGCTTTAGCTTTTGCATTTTTTTTTATTTTTAGTTTCCTTTCTTTCAGAACTAAGTTGGGGGGAGAACTACAGATCCATGCTAGACAAAGAACAAATAAAGCTCAGACTGAGATCAGAAATATATTAAGTTAGGTGAATTTTTTTCTTATTATTTTTTTATTATTTATCATACTCTTTTTTTCTTTCCTCCATTGAAGATAATGGAAATTAAGTTGGAGGAAAAGGATAAATAAAAATAATTATGTCCTCAAGTATAATAATAATTAGTCTTATGTATCTGATTTCGTGCTGATTTAAAATTTTTTCAAACATTTTAATCGATGATTGATTAATGGTTTAGAAAGTTTTTGAAATACTAAGGATTCAATTATTAAGAAAATCCAATAAATGATTAGGTTTAGAATAGAATAAATTTTTGAGTGATTCTAAAATCTTCTTTTAGTCTATATTCAATAAAAAATCTACTTTATATGGGTATGAGTGAAAAAAATAATAAAAAAATTAAAATAATAATAATAATAAGCAAGTTCTAAATGTTGATTTTCTATCGAGTAACTGGGTCTTGTTGCCTCAGTAAGCAATTTTATTCGCATCAAAAAGTGGATAATATGAAGAAGCTTGTTATATAGCTTGTTTTAATCTGTAGCCTATTTGACTCGAGTCAGTAAGTTTGATGGGTGTCTACACCTAATGCTCTAAAGCCAACTAGTTTGGAAGTCATTGATCCAAAGCTCACTATAAGGATCAAATAGAAAGCTTAAGGGGTTAAAACATTGCACTGGCTATATATATATATATATATATATATATATATATATATATATATATATATATATATATATATATATATATATATATATATATATATATATATATATATATAAACTTTAGTCTATACTAAAGATAGAGAATGTAAAGAATAAAGGTGAAAAATTGATCAAAGAAAATTCTAAAATTTTATGTTCTTCACTTAACCATAATTTTGAATGGAATTAATAATCTAATGATATATTTCTTAAATATCTAACCAGATATCAACTAACTTTAGGATGACTGAAGAATCTTTCATATCTTATCGAGTTCGTACATACTTCCAATTTTTCTCTTTTTACTCAAGAATGAGTAAAACTCAAGTTGGGAGAGTGATAATTATCATACATTTATAAATAAAAGCATTAAGATATATATTAATTAATATTTATTTTAAAGAATTGATCCTTTTATCAATGATTTTCAAGAATGAATCTTACCAATTTGAAGAGCTCAATTTATGGATTCAAACAGATTAAATTTTACTTAAATCAGAGCTAAAATGAAAAAGATATGAATGCTGAAGGTTTTAAATAAAAAAATATAAAAAATGTATATTAGATCGGCCGGCCGATCGGTCCAGCAAATCCGGTTCGGTCCAAAGCAAACCAAGCCTCATGACTCGATCCACCATCACCCGACCGCGGCCTAGTTTTTTCTAGCCTAACATCACCCTGATGCCAACAAAGCATGCGGTTCATGGTGGACTGTGCTAAGTCTGTATGCATAGACCCTTAAAGGGACTACAAAATTTTTATCACGGCTTATGGGGTTAGTTTGGTAATTTTGGCTATCGTGGTGCATGGCGGTTCGCTGCAGTCTTTGTTACACCCTGTCTAAACATGGTCTACGATCCAAGTAGTGGTGGATTTTAAGCAATCCAATGGGTGAGAATTACGCCAGTCGAGATCTGATGGCTGGAGATGCTTTCGACTTGATCCAAGACTCCGCCAGGCCTTTAAGCATGATCCAATGATGGTTAGCCCCTTGATCAATCAATCCAGGCCCTTATTCAATTCGGGTGATGAACTGAAGCTTGCGGTGGTTTTTGAGTTGGTTTTGATTCATTTGATGATAGATCAATGGCCAGGAAGCACTAGACCCATTGAATCTGATCCAAACTCTAGCTACAACTCTAAGAAGAACTCTAAAATCTTTATTTTTCCCTATTTAAGTGCCTGATATGCCAGACTTGAGATAGAGAGCTCCCCTTAGGGGGGAATCAACCCAAAATGGATCTCCTTCTCTCTCTCCCTTCTCTTCTCTTCTCCTCTTTTCTTCTTTCTTTTTTCTTTTCTTTTTCTTTTCATTTTCTTTTATCTAGAAGATTCCAATAGCTGAAAGTTGGCAAGATCAAATCTATGTACGATGAAAGATCTCATGTCTAGGGGAGTAAGAAAAATCCTCCAAGCATGAGAGTTTGTAATTTGAACCTTATCTTTCTTTTTATTGGATAATAAAATTTTTTATATTTTACATGCCATTCTTATTTATGCTTTAATGTTGAGTTTCCTATAATTTATAACTAAAGAGATAGATTATGATCGTGGAAAGATACGGTCTATGCTCAAGTTAGGATAAATTATAAGATTTATATTTTAATATTTAATTTCTTATAATTCATAGCTAAAGAGACAGATCATGATCGCAGATAGATACAACTATGTTCAGATTAGGATGAATTATAAAAATTAATCAAAATTATATTTATGTTTTTTGATTACATAATCTAAATAGTCTATATCTATGAGATGGGTCATGATCTATTAGATATGGTCCATGCTTGATAGAATAAGTTATGTTAGAATCAAATCAAAGGAATATACATCTCATAAGATTGCATGTTGACAATAGAAAGTTTGTATGAATTAATTATAAACTTGAATATTGAAAGATGAAACTAAAATCCTAAACAATCTCTTTTCTTATTTTTAATTAATTTTAAAATTCTAATTAATTAATTAATTAATTACTCTCTTTTTATTTTAATTTACTAAATCTTAATTAATTCTTTTTTATTTATTTATTTAAATTTTTATTTTAAGGATTAATTTAATTAATTTTTTTAATTAAAATTGAATGTAACTTGGCCTTCAATCCTTGAGGAAATCGACACCTGACTCATCACCATTCTAATTAATTGTAAGATTGGTTTTAATTTTTATTTGATGTTGTAATGATAAGCAATCACTGCTCCTTGAGATTCATGATCGAGATGATGTCTTCGATCAGAAGTTTTAAGAAATAAATAGGCGAATTGAGGAGCTTTGCCATCTAGCCCTATCCAAAATGATGACATCTGCATCGACTTGCCTTTCACTGCTCTGATCATGCAAGATCTCATCCTGCTAAACTTCAAGCTTTCCTAATTCGAAAACTATGATAGGACTTCAGATTTGGTCGACCACTTGGAGGCATTCTGAACCCTGATGCTATTGCATGGAGCATCAGATGCTATTTTGTGCCAAGATTTTCCATCGACTTTGAAGCGTGCAGCATGAAACTGGTACTCGAATCTAAAACCATATATCATTTTTTCTTTGATCAGTTGAGCCATCAGTTTGCAGCTCATTTTGTTAGCAACCGACATCAGGGGCGAGGCTTGGATTCCCTAATCAACATCAGAAAAAAAGAAGGGGAGTGTTAGATGTGTGCCCTAGAAGCCAAATTGGCTGTCACTTGTAAAATAATTCTAAGGGCAATTTTATAATTTTAACTATAAATTAATAAATAGATTATTTTTCTATCATAGTATGTATTTAAAAGTGTTTGTGATACATTCTTTGAGTTAACGGTAATGACAATTCATATTTTCAAGAGTTAAAAATTTAAGACATGAATTTTCATAATTAACTCATAAAATGCTCCCGACCGTAGGATCATCATGAGGATGGTGATCAATCTGAAAGATTGGTGTACGATCACTTTCTTAGGATAGACATGTCTTAAGTCTATGGTGTGGAGATATTGGAGCGAGAGTATAGGTATTCGTTATAGAATGAGGGCACTGAGCGTGACCACCTCGAGTAGTCATAAGAAAATCTACCTTCTCATCGATGATTGACTCGATGCTACAGTGGTGTGCATGGTTCTTTGATTTGAGGTGCATCAATAGTTTACCTTGAGGGTGTTATAGTTTGACTATACCATAACTCGATCTCCTAGCCATTTGAAATTCTGAGGTGTGTTGGCTATAGTATGTTCGTTGTAGGAATTGGATTGCACCAATAAGAAGATCTATTTATCTCGGTAGATGAAGAGTAGCCCTATAATAATCATGTGATTGAGTCCTTAAGTCCATAACCATGGTAGAGTAAAAATAATAGAAAGAGTTTCTATTAGATTTTTACATTGGACTCAAATCGAATGATTAATTCATATGATGGACATTGGGTTTGCCGAGTTCACCTTAACCCTAATCCTGTTGGGACTCAAGATAGAAGAACCCAATCACATAGGTAACTGCACTAAGAGATTTGATTTCAGTTCTAATGGGTTGCTATCATACACCACTAGGTGTCATTGGTGGATTTTGGGAGTAATTAGAATGATTTTGATGATTAATCATTCTAATTGTATGAATACAAAAAGTTCTGGTCCATCGAAAGATGTTTCGATGATATCGATAATGGAGATCATGATATATCTCATTACCATACAGAATTAAATCTAACTAGGTCACACAAACAAGAATTTGGGTTTGGAGGTCATCAATTGAGCTAACCCAGTTCAATTGATTTGGATTAGATCCAATCAGGTTCAAGGTAATCGTGCTAGTAAATGATTGAGCCTGACTTTCTCCTTCTGAAATCTTTCTGATTTATCATAACCAAGTCAAATTTGATTTGACTCTTTCTTATATTTTAAATGAGTTTATTTTTATTTGGCTAGAATAAGTCCAGGTTAGATTAATTATAGAAATTAAATTCATTCATAGTCAAATTGGACTAGGGTCAAAAGTTGACTTGTTTGAGAGAATTGAGGGTCACCTAATCAGATGCTTCTAAAATTTTTTTTAAAAACTATTTTAATCTAATTTTTGTATACTTGATAGAGCATGAATTATATATTGGCTGTACAAAATTTTATGATTTTTTGAGATATCTAGACTAAGTTATGATAGAGTTTGATTTGGATCAAACTCTTAAGGGAAGAGTCCTAGGCGTAGTAGACTCTTCCTTATCTACTCATGCCGCCACCTTTTAGATTGATTTTTGGTATCAAAATTAGATGAAATTTGAGGATTTTTGTGAAGATCAAGTTCAAGAGTCCCAATGGTCAAAAAAATAAGGATTTTGGTCAAGAGGGACTCTAACTTGGCGCTATGCTTTTGTATAAGAACCTTTGCACCAAGGCTCTTCATGTAGAAATATTTTTTCATACCCAAATGCTGCCATTCCAAATATCCCACACCCACCCAATCTTCTCTCTCCCTCTCTTCTACATATCCAAAGAGTTAGGCATAAATTTGAGAAGAAGATCTAATCAAATTTGTGAAGAGTTCAGCATCTACGCGATGGTGTTCGTTAGATGGACATGCTAGCTTTAGAAATTTTTTGAAGAACTTTCAGATCAGATTCAGATATGATCTTTGAAGAAAAGATTTATAAGGAGAAGATGTCCAGACCTTCCTGAGTTGATACCAGTAGAGGCCAGGTGCGTGTGTGGCTCCTTTCAGAACCTCAGAAAATATCAGGATCATCACAGGATAATCAGATAACCCAAACAAGGTATGATATTAAATTTGATTTAATTTTTATTTTAATTTTTAATATTAGATTATCATGATCAAATCTTAGAACTCTTAAATTAGATCAAATTATTTAGAAATTTTTTAGAAAAATCCATCTCAGATCTGATCAGATCTGCACGATCCTGCGGCGAAAAATAAGATTTTTCTTTCAACTGGTATCAAAGCTGCGTTAGCAGTTCTTCAGATCTACCCTAGATCTGATTTTATTTTTATTTATGATATAATATTAAAAGATTTCAGATATCACATCAGATGTGATTAGATCTAAAATTAAAAAAATAAAAATTAAATAATTTAGATCTAATATGCATGAGATGCATGACTAGACTAGGTATAGAATAGTTCTATGGATAATCATGTATTTATTTTGATTATATATAATTTTAGATCTATTCTATTTTTTTATGTTATAATTATTATAATCATATCTAAAAATAAAAAATATTTTTTTTAATTTTTGATTTATTCATATGAGATACGAAAGATGCATGCTTAGACTAGTCATAGAATAGTTCTATAAGATGTCTAGAATAGTTTTATATTCGATATGATCAAATTTAAAATTTTATTTTTTAAATTTAATATGTGATATTTTAAATTTGAAAGTATACATATTGATGATACATGAGATGTATGCAAGACATGTATTAGTTAGATCTTTTTATCTATGATATATGATCTAACTAATTTTGTAGTAAAAAATTATATTTCTAATTAAGGAGTTTTCCATGGCCGTCCGATCATAAGAATAAAGTAGGATTTAAAGGTCCTCTACTTCCATTCGATAGGATGTTCTTATGGCGTGTAGGGGTGCTGTACATTCATCCTTAATCAAAAATCAAAACTTATTTTTCTGCAATATCCTAGATCTTGAAATCCTAGGATTTTTATTACATGTTTTGTTCATGAACCCAAAACTTAATTAAAAATTAAGATTATGAAACTAATTAGGTCTAAAAATTATGAATTTTTAGATCTAAGACATATTCATAAAATTAGATTCAGGCTTTGGTAGCTCAATTAGGTCTAGCGATTAATCAAACCGAATCAAGAGTTGGTTAGGTGGGATCAAAGAAAGCTTAGATTTGACCAACCTAATAGGATTATGTCTAGGTCAAGATGGAATCATATTGAAATATGACTCGATCAAGTCAAGATCTAATTTGGCTCCACGGTTCGAGCCTACATTGTAGGCTAATCCAATTAGTTCTGATTCGATAATTTGGTGTATAAGGTAAGTCTGGCAGATACGATCGACTGATTTTTAATTATGAGCTACTTGACTTGAATGCATTCTTGTCAAGTTAATGGCATATCCCTTCCATCGGTCTCACTTACCTGGCTATTTGTGTCGATCCAGTTCTAATTTAAGGTGGCTAACAATTCGAGCCAACCCATACTACTAGGTTTATCATAATTGTTATGACCAAGTCAAGTCAAGTTTAAAGAGACCTAAATTAAATTTGCCTAAGAAAATATTAAGTCTAAGGTCTTCCACCATTGTAGATGTGTGGGCCCTTCTCGAAATTGATTATTCTCGATGGATATAGTGGTTCAGCTGCTCCAAAAAGATGCAACCATGTCTATTAGGCATTGGATGCTATGGGTTGGAGGATGGATTGAGCTCAATATTCTAGATACGGTAAGGGACCGAATCAGGAATCCAATCTGTGCAAATGGTGGGTTTGATTTAACTAAGGAGTGGATCAATATTCTGGGCATGGTGAGATTCAGGAATTAGAGACTAAGTTAGGGTGCACCATGATTAGAGAATCTTTGGACAAGAGTTGTCTACTCATCAATTGACCCATCACCAATAACTGTTACATGAGATGGTGAGTCAGTTGGTGGGACCGCACCATCCACTAGAAATCAATAATTACGGAGATTTTTGCATCTCTATAAAGGAAGTGTAGGAATCCGAGTAAATAGCAGGAGTCTAATTTATTTAAAAATAAAATTTTTAAATAAATTAGTTAAGTCTAATTACAAAATCTAACTAGAAACTGACTCTTTATAGAAAAATATCTACATCCAACTTATTAGCCCGTATCTTGGACATCCATAGACTGACCGGATCCAACTACAAGGATTGGCTTCAAAATTTTAAAATTATTTTGGATTTTAAGAAGTTATCTTATATGTTGGAACAAGATCGTCCCACCTTACAAGTCCGTCCATCCACTGATTAGAGAGCATCCCTTGAAAAGTGGATGGAAGAAGATAATAAAGCTAGGTATTACATGTTGGGCTCCATGTTTGATGAGCTCTAGTGCCAATATGAAGACATTAAGACTAGCCGTCAAATGTTGGCTCACCTACAAGAGTTGTTTGATGAACAGAGTCGCACAACCAAATATCAAGTCACTAAAAGACTGTTTAAGGCTTAAATCATGATGGGCAGTCAGTCCAAGATTATTGTCTGATAATGATCAAGAACTTAGAAGAGTTTGAGAAGCTCGGTGTCAAGTTAGATTAGGATTTGCAGACTGATATAATTTTGTAGTCCTTGAATATGCATAAACTTCATAATACCTTGGCTGAAATCATGAATATGCTGGTTACTGTTGAGCTTTCTATGAAAGGTTCGAAAGGCTCAATACTTGCTATGGAGTGGATTTCTTCCAAGAAAAAGTCTTATGAGAAGAAGAAGAAGTTTGTGAAGAAGCAGAAGGTGGATGGTGAAAAGAAAAAGAAGGCAGAGCCGAAGAAGAAGATCGCTAACAAAAAAAAATATTTTCATTGCAACACTGATGGCCATTGGAAGTAGAATTGCCCTCTTTACCTAGCTAGCCTGAAGAACAAGGAGGCAGGTCCTTCTGGAGGTATGCTCGTTATAGAATCTAATCTTACGAATTCTTCTGCATCCAGTTGGGGGCTTGACTCTGGTTCTAGTGCTCACTTGTGCACTTCTATACAGGGTTTTAAGAATAGCAGGAGGCTGAGTGATGGTGAGATGATCCTATGCATCAGGAATAGTGCAAGAGTTGCTGTTGTGGTCGTGGGAATCTACTCTCTACGATTACCGTCAAGATTAGACTTAGTACTTAGGAACTAATTTATGTGCCTCCAGCAAGTAGGAATTTGATTTCTATTTCATGTTTAGCACAAGAAGGCTATGTAATTAGTTTTCTTAAGGACCATTATAATATTCTTTATGAAAGAAATAAAATTGCAAGTGGTTTTCTTATAAATGATCTTTATTAGTTACATATTGATGTTTCTATTTTTAATATCGAGCAAAACGTGAATGCCATAGGATCAAAGTGACCTAATGATAGTCTAAATGATAGGTATCTTTGACACCTTAGGCTAGGTCATATAGCTGAAGATAGGGTTAACAAATTGGAGAAATTCAAGCTATTGAGTCTATTGACTTCTGAGTCATATCCGATTTGTGAATCATACCTTCATGGCAAAATGACCTAGCATCCTTTTGTGGGACATGGGGAAAGGGTCACAAATCTACTTGCCTTAGTACATACTGATATATGTGGCCCATTTGATGTACCAGCCTGGGATAATTACATCTACTTCATCACCTTTATCGATGATTTATCTCAGTACAAGTATGTATATTTGATGCGACACAAGTCTAAAGCTTTCAAAAAATTTAAGAAATTTAGACTCGAAGTAGAAAAATAAACAGAAAAATCAATTAAGATTCTTCGATCAGATTAAGGAGGCGAATACCTTAGTCAAAAATATCTAGACTATCTTAAGGATAATGGCATAGTCTCTCAATGGACTTCATCTAGAATGCCTCAACTCAACAGGATTTCAGAATGGAGAAATCAGATCCTATTAGATATGGTTCGATCCAGGATGAGCTTCATAGACCTTCCTGAGTTTCTTTAGGAACATAGTCTATTGACCGCTATATATCTACTAAATAGGGTTCCATCTAAAATCATTCCTACCATACTGTATGAGATATGGCATGATAAAAAATCAAGTCTGAGTCATCTTAAAATTTAGGATTGTCTGGTCCATGTCAAGAGACAATAGGCGGATAAATTAGAGTCTAGATCTTTTAGAGCTTGATTTATTGGATATCCTAAAGAGTCATTAGGATATTTTTTCTATCTCCTAGAAGATCATAATATGATTGTGAGTCGACATGCCATCTTTCTTGAAAAATAGTTTACTTAAGATGGTGGCATCAGAAGACAGATTAGGCTTGAGGAGAAAGTCTCTTAAGAGCCATGAGCCAAGAAATCTATGGAACTCAATTATATTGAGCCAGTCCAATCACTACCTCGTCCACCTCGTAGATCAGAAAGGATTTTCTGTCTCCCTGAAAGGTACTTAGGTACTATTTTCGAGGACATAGAGAAAATATTTCTCACAGGAAAAGGAGTTCATGGTGATAATCCCAAAACCTATGATGAGGTGATATCAGATATCGACTCTGAGAAATGGTTAGAGGCAATGAAGTCAGAGATTGATTCAATGTGCTTGAACCAAGTCTGGATCTTGGTAGATCCACTTGAAGGTATAGTACCTATTGGGTGTAAATGGATCTTCAGGAGAAAGATAGGTACCAATGGAAATATAGAGACATTCAAAGCAAGGCTCGTAGCGAAAGGATATAGTCAATGCGTATCAGGATACTTTTTCATCAGTAGTCATGCTCAAATCCATCCACACATTGCTTGCTGTTGCAGCCTATTTTGATTATAAAATTTGGCAAATGGATGTAAAAATGATATTCTTAAATAGATATCTTAAGGAAGATATTTATATGGAATAGCTACTGGATTTCACATTTCATGATACTGATCACAAGGTCTACAAGCTGCAAAGGTCCATACATGGACTTAAGTAAGTATCTCGAACATGAAATGCTCATTTCAATGATGTGATCAAATTATTTGGATTCATCAAGAATGAGGAGGAGCCTTGTATTTTCAAAAAGATCAGTGAGAGCACTATTGTATTTCTCATACTGTACGTGGATGACATCCTCCTAATTGAGAATGATATTTTCATATTGACTACGGTCAAAATGTGGTTGTCTAAAGAATTCTCCATGAAAGACCTAGGAGAGGCATCCTTTATTCTAGGAATTAAGGTCTATAGAGATAGACCAAATAGGATGCTGGGTCTCTCATAGAAGATGTACATAGAGGAGGTGTTAAAGAGGTTTAGTATGGAAAACTCCAAGGGGGATTGGTGCCCTTCAGACATGGTGTTCATCTCTCCAAGAAGATGTGTCCCAACACATCTGAAGAGATTGAATGCATGAGCAAGATCCCTTATGCTTCAGCAATACGGAGCCTCATGTATGCCATGCTATGTATACGACTTGATATTGCCCATGCTGTGTGTCACAAGCAGGTATTAGTCGAATCCAGGTGAAGAGCATTGGACTTTTGTGAAATGTATCCTTAAGTACTTGAGAAGGACTAAGAATATATTTCTAGTCTTTGGTAATGAAGAACTCCAGGTCCAGAGATATACAGACTCGGATTTTAGGTCTGATATAGATGATCAAAAGTCAACATCTGAAAGTTTGTTTATTTATAATGATGGTATTGTCAGCTGAAAAAGTTCCAAGTAGACAGTGATAGCAGATTCCACCATGGAAGCAAAGTACATCGCTACATCGAAAGCTATAAAGGAGGCATTCTGGTATAAGAAGTTTGCCATAGAGCTCAGAGTGATGCCATTAGATGCCATCCCTCTATACTATGACAACAATGGTGTCATAGCCCTAGCTAAGGAGCTGAGGTCTTACCAAAAATTCAAGCACATCAAGCGGCGATACCACCTCATCCGCAATTACTTCGAGAAGGGATACGTCAAGTTCAAGAGAGTCAACACTGTAGATAATGCGGCTGACCCACTAATAGAGCCATTGAGCCAGTAGAAGATCGAAGCCCACCTTGAGAAGATGGGACTTAGATTTATAGCCAATTGGCTTTAGGTCAAGTCGGAGTTTGTTAGATGTGTGTGCCTTAAAAGCCAGATTGGATGTCACTTATAATATACTTCTAAGGGTAATTTTATAATTTTGACTATAAATTAATAAATGGGTTACTTTTCTATCATAGTGCATATTTAAAAGTGTCTGTGATCCATTCTTTGAGTTAATGGTAATGACAATTCATATTTTCAAAAGTTGAAAATTTGAACATGAATTTTCATAATTAACTCATAAAATGCTCCTGATCGTAGGATCATCAAGAGAATGATGATCGATCTAGAAGGTTAGTGTATGATCGCTTTCTTAGGATAGACATGTCTTGAGTCTATGGTGTGGAGACACCAGAGCAAGAGTATAAGTACTTGTTATAGAATGAGGGTACTGAGCGTAACCACCTCGAGTAGTCATAAGAAAGTCTACCTTTGTTGGTGCACCAACTGGCATCACCTCTCCTTGATACCAATTGATGTTCCATGATATCGCTTGAACGTCAATCATCTTTGGCATCACAAGCCTCGATACCATGTTGCGGAAGCCCATGATCTTTAGCACGAACCTGAAGGAACCTGTGACATTTTTTATGGGTGGCAAACCACCGATCCTCCATCTAGATTTGTGATGGGGCGCCTCCTTTCTGGGCTTGAGGGAGATGCCCCCCTTCTCTAGGGCTCTTCGAGAACCCTAGGTTGGCAATTCTAGAAAGAAGAGAAGAAGAGAGTTGAGGAAGAAATGGTCTATATTGATTTCAACCCTGAAAATCCTAATACAATCTATGTATTTATACATAGTTATTAGGCTGGACCAAAAACTCCCCTAGCTAACCCAATACATGAAAGCACTCATCGAGCCCATGTACATGTCTCTCCCATGCTCTCATCCTCTGGATCTAGATCTGACCCATACATGAATTAGCCACCTTAAGACCTCTCAAGCTAGGCCTTAAGACCCCTACGATCATCCCAAGACCCTAGTCTAAAATGGACCCTCGTGTAACTCTGCCCATGCACTGAGCTGGCTCAGTCTCAGCACTGAGCCGGTTAAGTTCTACTGGATCAATTTAGTCTGAAACTGAGTTGGCCTAGTTCTGTGCTGTGCTAGTAGTCTCGAACGCACAGCTCTCTGTTTTGCCTATGCACTGAGACTTAGCCGATCCAGTTTTGGATTGAGTCGACTAACCTGTAGAAAAACTTCTTTCTGCAGTCTTGATTCTCCGATATTGGTTTCTTGCTTCATCTTGTGTCCCAAGTCTCTAAAGCACCAACCAAGCCCTTGGAATCCTCGGAGCCAACCCCCCAACTCCTCCCATGGCCTCCCAAGGCTTGGGAGCACTACAAATCCTCACAATCTCCATCTTGGTGCTCCTAAGCCTTGGCAAATCTCTCGACAATGACCTCCTACACGATCCTACTATTCCTACGCACTCAACAGCCCCTTGTGCAATCATCACCTCTGCCAATCTTCTTCAGCTATTGTGCACCCTTGAGGCCTTTTGGATGACCGCCTCCACTGCTTAAGATCTTGGCTTGCACCCTGCACCATCTTAAAATTGTAGGATCTCTTCTGCTTAACAGCTACATCACTATTTTTGGACTTTTCTAGAGAACCCGCAACATTCTTGTACCGAAACTCGTTGCAAGCCCTGACATCGTCTCCTCAGAACTATGCCTATCCTTCTGCACATGCCGCTCCACTTGAAACTATGCATCACCGGTGCTGGTGCTAGGATATTGATCCTCTCACACCCCTCTGCTCTAAACTCATATCAAATTTCTCTCTAATTGTGAAGCCACCTCTTTGAATCTCCATTTATATCCGAAGTCTATCTGATGCCGTAGAAGCCGACTCTATCATCGAGTCCCTCGAGGCCAACCACTTAATGCTGCACTATTGAGGCTGCCACTGCACCTTGAACACCATCGCTATCCCTTTAAACCTTGCACACTTTATGGCCCTCATCGAAGTCATCTCGAATACTTCCACAACTCGTGGACACCTTCAAAACCCAAGAGCTCATCTAACTCTTCTGAATCTAACGATTGAACCCTAGAAAATTCCATCCTAATCCTTCTATTCTATCCCTACATCAGCCATCGCTTCAGTTGCGCCCAGAGAACCATCCTCCACCTGAACCGCAACTCTCCCTAGTACTCCTGTAGAAGAAAATTGATCCATGATACTTTCGACTGCGTGAGACCTCCTAGCACTCCCTGAGACCCTCTACCTCTATCTAAGACTTGCATCCGATCTCCTTGAGATACCACCGACATTCTCTGCTAAGATACACTCCTTGACTGCTGCACCATCAAGCCTCTCTCAGTCCTTGTGCCTCTAGGGTAGCGCTCCTACAGCACTCTAGTGCTCCCTGACTCGTCTCTGCGCTACTCTACAGCCATCTAGCCCTGACCTACTGGACCTCCATGGATCATCCATCTCCATCATTCCTAAGGCTTCACAAATCTATGCTCTGGTCGAACCGCTGAATACATCTCTGACTATTTTCCCACCTTCCTGACATCGAAGGACGTATAGTCGCTTCTTCAGCCTTTCTTTGACTATTATCCATTGGAAAACCTCTCTTCAATAGCCCTACACTGCCCATCTTCCATAAGAAACCTAATGCTCTCTATTGAGATACCTTCCTCGACTACTGCATCGTCGAGCCTCCCTTAGCCCTGCATCTCCAAGAAAGCACTACTACAGCACTCCAGCACTTCCTGCCTGTCATATAACCATCATACACCCCAGTCTTTCCATCAAGATCGATCAACAAATCATGCACCAAATCCTTCCACCCTAGAAAAATTTCTTTTCATTAATCCTTTTAATCTCCACCTTCAACTCGTTGCTCCTGATTGGCCAAACCACAGCAATAACGAAGATAGTGAAGGGATATCCTGATTTCCCGGTCCAGGTTCGTTCAGATCTGATTAGATCAAGAGATATATTTCCAAAATTTTTCTCTTGATCTCAATCAGATCTTGATATATTTTAGATCTGATTCTTATTATTTTAATAAATAAAATAAAAAGATAAATTAAATCAAATTTAATTTACCTGATTTGGGTAATCCTATTATCCTGTAGATGATCCTGATTGCAGCAGAAGGTTCTGGATATTAGCCATGCAAGCGCCTGGCCTCTACCGATATCCACTCGGGTTGGATCTGGAGATCCTCTTCTTCTCTATCACACCTCCAAAAATCAGATCTGGATCTGATCTGGAGGATCTTCAAAACTCTTTTGAAGATCTGCAGTCGTCCTTTTGCAGCAGCGCAGCCTTCTTGCTTTTGATCGCCTTTCCTTGATCTGAATCGCACCAACCTAAGTCCAAAACTACTTTTGGACGTGGAGAGCAAGGGAGAAGAGACTTATGGCATGGAGGAAGGAGGGGAGAGGCAGCCTTGGGGCATGGGAAATCTCTATTGACTTCACTTAGGATTGAGTTGGGCGCAGGGTCTTATTTATAGACTAAGCTTGTGATCCAACTCCTCTTCTTCCCAACCAATCACAACCCTTTGTGAAATCAGATCTAAATCTGATTGGTGGGAATAGAGACCCCTGGATTCCTCCTTAGAGGGGGCCTAAGACCAGTCAAAGTTGGTTCTTAGAAGAACTCTAATTGGAATCCAAAAAGGAGATGGAGTCCTTGTCCAACAAGGACTCCTAGGCGCCTCCAACTTGGGCACACGCCACCCTAGGGTGGCGTGCGCCCTCCTCCTTGCCAGGTTCTGGCAGGGGGACAGGCCCCCACCAGCTCTCCAATAGGTGCATGACATGTGGTCAAAAGTCAAAGTGTCAATGGTCAACGTTTGACCAGTCAAAGGTAGACTTTTGACCAAAGTCAAAGAACAAGAAATGGCAGGTGACCAAAAATGGCAGGTAATGTCTTACAAAATAAGACAACCTTTTCTGACTTGGACAACCTCCAGTCAGACCATATGAAGGCCTCTGATTGAGCACAAACTCCTTTGGCTCAGTCAGGACAACTTATTTATGATAGTAAAAGAAGAACGTTAGGTTCAATCGAGTGCTAGCACGATTTCCTTGAACCTAATTGAATCTCATTCAGATCAATTGAACTAGATCAGTTCAATTGATGATCACCAGATTCAAACCCTTGTTTGTGTGACCCAGTTAGGTTCAGTTCTGTATGGTAATGGGATATGTCATGATCTCTATCATCGACATCATCGAAACTCCTTTCGATGGATCAGAACTCTTCTGATTCGAACAGCTAGAATGATCGATCATCTAAATCATTCTAATTGCTCCCAAAATCCACCAGTGACACCTAGCAGTATATGGTGGCAACCCATCAGAGCTGAATGCGAACCTCTTGGTGCAGCTACCTGTGTGATTAAGTTCTTCTATCTTGAGCCCCGATCAGATTAGGGTTAAGGTGAACTCGTCAAACCCTAGTCTCTGTCATATGATGTAATCATTCGATTCGAGTCCAATGTGAAAATCTAAATAGAAACTCTTTCTATTATTTCACTCTACCATGGCCATGGACTTCTGGACTTGATTCTCATGATCATCATAGGGCTGCTCCTCTACCACCGAGGTAGATAGATTCCATCTTGATGCAATCCAGTTCCTACAATGAACATGCTATAGCCAACATACACCTCAGGGTTCCATATGGCTAGGAGACCGAGTAATGGTGTAGTCAAACTATAACACCCTCAAGGTGAACTGCCGATGCATCTCAGGTCAAAGAACCAGACACACTACTGCAGCATCGAGTCAGTCATTGACGAGAAGGTAGACTTCCTAATGACTACTCGAGGTGGTCACGCTCAGTGCCCTCGTTCTCTAACGAGTACCTGTACTCTCGCTCCGGTGTCTCCACACCGTAGACTCAAGACTCATCTACTAAAGAGAAGCGATTCGTACACCAACCTTCCGGATCAATCACCATCCTCGTGATGATCCTATGG
This sequence comes from Cocos nucifera, assembly GCA_006176705.1. NCBI lineage: Eukaryota > Viridiplantae > Streptophyta > Magnoliopsida > Arecales > Arecaceae > Cocos > Cocos nucifera. The sequence continues at coordinate 64,458 of QRFJ01004788.1, read as the reverse complement.
TCGGAGCTGTTTATGAGTTAATAATGATTATTCATGTCTTAAATTTTCAACTCTTGAAAATATGAATTATCATTACCATTAACTCAAAGGATGTATCACAGACACTAAATACACATATGTGATAGAAAATAACCCATTTTATTGATTTATAGTCAAAATTATAATTTTGCCCCTAGAAGTGTATTACAAGTGTCAGCCAATTCTGGCTTCTAGGGCACATATATCTAACAATCTCCCACTTGTCCTAAAGCCAATTGGCTACAAGTCTAAGTCCCATCTTCTCAAGGTGGGCTTCGATCTTCTGCTGGCCCAACGGCTTTGTAAGTGGGTCTGCCACATTATCTGCGGAGTTGACTCTCTTGACCTCAACGTAACCTTTCTCAAGGTAATCGCGGATGAGATGATATCGCCGCTCAATGTGCTTGGACTTCTGGTGAGACCTCGGCTCCTTAGCAAGGGCTATGGCGCCATTGTTGTCGTAGTAAAGAGGAATGGCATCTGATGGCATTACTCCAATTTCTGCAGCAAACTTCTTATACCAGAATGCTTCCTTTGCAGCCTCTGATGCAGCTATATATTCTGCTTCCATGGTGGAATCTGCTATCACAGTTTGCTTGGAACTCTTCCAGCTGACAGCTCCACCATTGCACACAAACAGACTTCCAGATGTCGACTTTCGATCATCTATATCGGACATGAAAGTCCGAGTCTGTGTATCCCTGGAACTTGGAGTTCTCCATTACCAAAGACCAACATCATATCCTTAGTTCTTCTCAAGTACTTAAGGATACATTTCACAGAAGTCCAGTGTTCTTCACCTGGATTTGACTGATATCTGCTTGTGACACTCACAGCATGGGCTATATCAGGTCGTGTACATAGCATGGCATACATGAGGCTCCCTATTGCAGAAGCATAAGGGATCTTGCTCATGCGTTCTATTTCCTCAGGTGTGCTAGGGCACATCTTCTTGGAAAGATGAATACCATGTCTGAAGGGTATTAATCCCCTCTTAGAGTTTTCCATACTAAACCTCTTTAGTACTTCCTCTATGTACATCTTCTGTGAAAGTCCTAGCATCCTATTCGGTCTATCCCTATAGACCTTAATTCCTAGAATAAAGGATGCTTCACCTAGGTCTTTCATGGAGAATTCCTTGGACAACCACATCTTGACTGATGTCAACATGGGAATATCATTCCCAATAAGGAGGATGTCATCCACGTACAATACGAGGAAGACAACAGCGCTCCCACTGACCCTTTTGAAAACACATGGTTCCTCTTCATTTTTGATGAAACCAAACTTTTTGATCACATCATTGAAATGAGTGTTCCAGCTCCGAGATGCTTGCTTAAGTCCATATATGGACCTTTGCAGCTTGCAAACCTTGTGATCAGTATCACTGGATGTGAAACCTAGCGGCTGTTCCATATAGATATCTTCCTCAAGATATCCATTTAGGAATGCCGTTTTCACGTCCATTTGCCATATTTCATAATCGAAATAGGCTGCAACAGCAAGCAATGTGCGGATGGATTTTAGCATAGCTACCGGGGAAAAGGTATCCTGATAGTCAATGCCTTCACGTTGACTATAACCTTTTGCCACCAGTCTAGCCTTGAATGTCTCCACATTCCCATCTGCACCAATCTTTCTCTTGAAGATCCATTTACACCCAATAGGTACTATACCTTCTGGTGGATCTACCAAGGTCCAGACTTGGTTTGAGTGCATCGAGTCAATTCTCTGACTTCATTGCCTCTAAGCCATTTCTCGGAGTCGATATCTGATATCGCCTCGTTGTAGGTTTTGGGATCATCACCATGAGCACCATTACCTATGAGGAACATTTCCTCTACGTCCTCTGAAATAATACCTAAGTATCTTTCAGGGGGACGGAAAACTCTTTCCGATCTACGAGGTGGAGGAGGTAGTGTTCTTATTGGCTCAACCTGATTTGGTTCCACTTGGTCCTTAGCTCGTTCTGCTTGTGAGACTTTCTCATCAAGCTTAATCTGCTTTCCAATGCCACTATCTTGAATAAACTATTTTTCAAGAAATATGGCATGTCGACTCACAATCACATTGTGGTCTTCTGGAATGTAGAAATAGTATCCTAATGACTCTTTAGGATATCCTATGAATCGAGCTCTAAAGGACCTAAACTCTAACTTGTCCGCTTGTTGTCTTTTGACATAAGCCGGACAACCCCAAATTCTGAGATGACTCAGACTTGGTTTCTTACCGTGCCATATCTCATACGGTGTGGTAGGAACGGTTTTAGAGGGAACCCTATTCAGTAAATAAATTGAAGTTAATAATGAATGTCCCCAAAGAAAATCTGGGAGGTCTGTGAAGCTCATCATGGATCGAACCATATCCAATAGAGTCCGATTTCTCCGTTCTGAAACCCCGTTGAGTTGAGGTGTTCCTGGTGGAGTCCATTGAGAGACTATGCCATTTTCCTTAAGATAGTCTAGGAATTCCCGGCTAAGGTATTCACCTCCTCGATCTGATCGAAGAACCTTAATGGGTTTTCCAATTTATTTTTCTACTTCATGTCTGAATTCTTTGAACTTTTCAAAAGGCTTCAGACTTGTGTCTCATAAGATACACATACCCATACCTAGACAGATCATCGGTAAAGGTAATGAAGTAGACAAAATTGCCTCTAGCCGGCACATCGAATGGGCCGCACACATCAGTATGTACTAGGGCAAGGAGATCTGTGGCCCTCTCCCCATGTCCAACAAAAGGGAGTTTAGTCATTTTGCCTTGAAGACAAGATTCACAAGTTGGATATGACTCAAAAGTCAATGGACTCAATAGCCCATTTTTCTCCAATTTGTTAATCCTATCTTCTGCTATATGACCTAATCTCAGGTGCCATAGATATCTGTCGTTTGGACTATCCCTAGGTCGTTTGGCATTCACATTTTGCTCGATAGTTAAAACAGGTACATCAATATGCAACTGATAAAGACCATTAATAAGGAAACCATTTGCAATTTTATTTCTTTCATAAAGAATGTTACAATGGTCCTTAAAGAAGGTGATCACATAACCTTCTTGTGCTAAGCATGAAACAGAAATCAAATTCCTGCTAGCTGCAGGCACATAATAACAGTCTTTTAAAAGCTAAGTCTAAACCAGATGGTAATCGCAGAGGGTATGTTCCCACGGCTACTGCAGCAACTCTTGCTCCATTACCGACACGTAGGATCATGTCTCCATCCCTCAGCCTCCTGCTATCCTCAAGACCCTGCATAGAAGTGCACAGATGAGCACTAGAACCAGAGTCAAGCACCCAACTGGATGCAGAAGAAACCGTAAGGTTAGACTCAATAACGAGCATACCTCCAGAAGGACCTTCCTTCTTGTTCTTTAGGGTGGCCAGGTAAGTAGGGCAGTTCCGCTTCCAATGGCCGTCGCTGTTGCAATGGAAACACTTTCCTTTGCCATCGACCTTCTTCTTCGATTCTGCCTTCTTCTTCTTTGATCCTTCTACCTTTTGCCTTTTCACAGACTTCTTTTTCTTTCCATAAGACTTTCTTTTGGAAGAAGTCCATTCCATAGCAAGAACTGAGCCTTTAGAACCTTTCATAGAAAGCTCAGCGGTAACCAGCATATTCATCAACTCGGCCAAGGAATTTTGAAGTTTATGCATGTGGTAATTCATGATGAATTGCCCATATGCATCAGTCAAGGATTGCAGAATAATATCGTTCTGCAGATCCAAGTCCAACTTCACACCGAGCTTCTCAAGCTCTTCCATGTCCTTGATCATTGTCAGACAGTGATCTTGGACTGACTGCCCATCATGCATCTTAGCCTTAAAAAGTCATTTCGTGACTTGATATTTGGCTGCGCGACTCTGTTCACCAAACATCTCCTGCAGGTGAGCCAACATTTGGCGAGCAGTCCCGATATCTTCATGTTGGCGCTGGAGCTCATCAGACATCGAGCCCAACATGTAGTATCTGGCCTTATTATCTTCGTCAATCCATTTTTCCAGAGACGCTCTCTGTTCAGTGGATGGACGAGCTGGTAAGGTGGGAGGGTCCTGGTCCAAAACATGTGTTAACTTCTCTGAACCCAAAACAATTTTGTAGTTCCTGAGCCAATCTTTATAATTGGGTCCAGTCAGTCTATGTGTGTCTAGGATACGTGCCAGTGGGTTGGACGCAGACATTTTCCTATAGAGAGTCAAAGATTCTAGTTAGATACTGTAATTTTGACTTGACCAATTTGTTTAGGAATTTTATTTTTAAACAAATTAGCTCCCACTATTTTCTCGGATCCCTACACTCCCTCTGTAGAGATGCAAAAATCTCCGCGATTGATGATTTCTAGTGGGTGGTGCGGTCTCACCAACTGACTCATCACCTCACCTAACAGTTATTGGTGATGGGTTAGCCAATGAGTGAACAACTCTTGTTCAATGATTCTCTAATCATGGTGCACCCAAACTTGGTCTCTAATTCATGAATCTCACCGTATCCGAAATATTGATCCACTCCTTAGTTAAGTCAGACCCACCATTTGCATAGACTGGGTTCCTAATTGGGTCTCTCACCGTATCCAGAATATTGAGCCCAACTCATCCTCCAGCCCATAGCATCCAATGCCTAATAGACATGGTTGCATCTTCCCGGTGCAACTGAGCCACTGTATCCAGCCGAGAACAATCAACCCCGGGAAGGGCCCGCACGTCTACAATGGTGGAAGACCTCGGACTTAATCTTTTCTTAGGGAGAATTGATTCAGGTCTCATTAAACTAGACTTGGCTTAGTCATAACAATTATGACTAACCTAGTGGCATGGGTTAGCTCGGATTATTGACCACCTCAGATCAGAACTGTGTCAACAGATATGGCCAGGTAAGTGAGACCGGTGGAAGGAATATGCCGTTAACTCGCACAAGAATGCATTCAGGTCGAGTAGCTTCCAATTAAAAACCAGTCGGTCGTCTGTGCCAAACTTACCTTAGACACCAAATTGTTGAGTCAGAACCAATTGGGTTAGCCTACAATCCAGACTCTAACCTCTGAGCCTAATTAGGTCTTGCTTGATCGTGACTCGATCTTGACCCAGACTTAATCCTATTAGGCTGGTCAATTTAAGCATTGTTGATCCCATCTAACCAACTCTTGATTCGGTTTGATCAACCGCTTAGACCTAATTGAGCTACCCAAGCCCGAACCCAGTATTATGAATATGTCTTAGATCTGAAATTCTCAATTTTAGACCTAATTTATATTCAATAAACTTAATTCTTAATTAAGTTGGGTTCATAAACAAAATATGCATAATAAATCCTAGGGTTTCAGGATCTAGGGTTTTGCAGAAAGTAAGTTTTGGGTTTCTGATTAAGGACGAACACGCAGCACCCCTACACGTCATAAGAACACCCCATCGAATGGGAAAGAGAGGGCCTTTAAACCCTTCTTCATTCTTATGACCGGACGGCCAAGAGGAACGCCTTAATCAGGAACATGTAAATCTACAAAACAGTTATAGATCTATATCATATATCTCATATACAAATTTAGATCTAATCAAGGCATATTTTGCATACATCTCATGTATCATAATCATGCATATTTTTAGATCTAAATTATCACATAATAATCTAAAAAATTAGATTTAAATTGATCTAATCAAAATAAATTCTAATCTAGACAATTATGTAGAACTATTCTACAACTAGTCTAGTCATGCATCTATCATATCTCATATGATATTTAAAATTAAATAATTTTTATTTGCTGTTTATCAGATGTTATTATAACACTTATAATATCAGAAAAATAGTAAATAAGAAGATCTAAAATATGATTTAATCAGATTAAATCAAAGACATGCAAAACTATTCTATAGAACTATTCTATTCTAGAACTAGTCATGCATATCTTCATGTTCTTAGATCCAAATCATTTAATTTTAATTTTTTCTGATTTCAGATCTGATCACATCTCATGTGACATCTGAAATCATATTATTTTTAATTAAAATAAAATTAAAATTAGATCTAAATAATTTTAGAACCATGGCTCTGATACCAGTTGAAGGGAAATCCTGATTTCCCGGTCCAGGTTCGTTCAGATCTGATTAGATCAAGAGATATATTTCAAAAATTTTTCTCTTGATCTTAATCAGATCTTGATATATTTTAGATCTGATTCTTATTATTTTAATAAATAAAATAAAATAAGATAAATTAAATCAAATTTAATTTACCTGATTTGGGTAATCCTATTACCCTGTAGATGATCCTGATTGCAGCGGAAGGTTCTGGATCTTAGCCACGCAAGCGCCTGGCCTCTACCGGTATCCACTCGGGTTGGATCTGGAGATCCTCTTCTTCTCTATCACACCTCCAAAAATTAGATCTGGATCTGATCTGGAGGATCTTCAAAACTCTTTTGAAGATCTGCAGTCGTCCTTTTGCAGCAGCGCAGCCTTCTTGCTTTTGATCGCCTTTCCTTGATCTGAATCGCACCAACCTAAGTCCAAAACACTTTTGGACGTGGAGAGCAAGGGGAGAAGAGACTATGGCATGGAGGAAGGAGGGGAGAGGCAGCCTTGGGGCATGGGAAATCTCTATTGAATTCACTTAGGATTAGGGTTGGGCGCAGGGTCTTATTTATAGACCTCTTGTGATCCAACTCCTCTTCCTCTCAACCAATCACAACCCTTTGTGAAATCAGATCTAAATCTGATTGGTTGGAATAGAGACCCCTGGATTCCTCCTTAGAGGGGGCCTAAGACCAGTCAAACTGGATTCTTAGTAGAACTCTGATTGGAATCCAAAAGGGAGGTGGAGTCCTTGTCCAACAAGGACTCCTAGGCGCCTCCTACTTGGGCTCACGCCACCCTTGGCGTGCGCCCTTCTCCTTGCCAGGTTCTGGCAGGGGGACAGGCCCCCACCAGCTCTCCAATAGGTGCATGACATGTGGTCAAAAGTCAAAGGGTCAATGGTCAACGTTTGACCAGTCAAAGGTAGACTTTTGACCAAAGTCAAAGAACAAGAAATGGCAGGTGACCAAAAATGGCAGGTAATGTCTTACAAATAAGACAACCTATTCTGACTTGGACAACCTCCAGTCAGACCATATGAAGGCCTCTGATTGAGCACAAACTCCTTTGGCTCAGTCAGGACAACTTATTTATGATAGTAAAAGAAGAACGTTAGGTTCAATCGAGTGCTAGCACGATTTCCTTGAACCTAATTGAATCTCATTCAGATCAATTGAACTAGATCAGTTCAATTGATGATCACCAGATTCAAACCCTTGTTTGTGTGACCCAGTTAGGTTCAGTTCTGTATGGTAATGGGATATGTCATGATCTCTATCATAGACATCATCGAAACTCCTTTCGATGGATCAGAACTCTTCTGATTCGAACAGCTAGAATGATCGATCATCTAAATCATTCTAATTGCTCCCAAAATCCACCAGTGACACCTAGCAGTATATGGTGGCAACCCATCAGAGCTGAATGCGAACCTCTTGGTGCAGCTACCTGTGTGATTAAGTTCTTCTATCTTGAGCCCCGATCAGATTAGGGTTAAGGTGAACTCGTCAAACCCTAGTCTCTGTCATATGATGTAATCATTCGATTCGAGTCCAATGTGAAAATCTAAATAGAAACTCTTTCTATTATTTCACTCTACCATGGCCATGGATTTCTGGACTTGATTCTCATGATCATCATAGGGCTGCTCCTCTACCACCGAGGTAGATAGATTCCCATCTTGATGCAATCCAGTTCCTACAATGAACATGCTATAGCCAACATACACCTCAGGGTTCCATATGGCTAGGAGACCGAGTAATGGTGTAGTCAAACTATAACACCCTCAAGGTGAACTGCCGATGCATCTCAGGTCAAAGAACCAGACACACTACTGCAGCATCGAGTCAGTCATTGACGAGAAGGTAGACTCCCTAATGACTACTCGAGGTGGTCACGCTCAGTGCCCTCGTTCTCTAACGAGTACCTGTACTCTCGCTCCGGTGTCTCCACACCGTAGACTCAAGACTCATCTACTAAAGAGAAGCGATCGTACACCAACCTTCCGGATCAATCACCATCCTCGTGATGATCCTATGGTCGGGAGCTGTTTATGAGTTAATAATGATTATTCATGTCATAAATTTTCAACTCTTGAAAATATGAATTATCATTACCATTAACTTAAAGGATGTATCACAGACACTAAATACACATATGTGATAGAAAATAACCCATTTCATTAATTATAGTCAAAATTATAATTTTGCCCCTAGAAGTGTATTACAAGTGTCAGCCAATTCTGGCTTCTAGGGCACATATATCTAACAGATAGATTTGAGACATACTATGGAATCCTTATGCAGATTTCTGATTTCACCTTGTACGACTTCTCCTTTCCTTCCATGCATCATCAGGCTCTGATACTAGATGTTGGTGCACCAACTGGCATCACCTCTCCTTGATATCAATTGATGTTTCATAATATCGATCGAAGGCCAATCATCCTTGGCATCACAAGTCTCAATATCATGTTGCGGAAGCCTCTAATCTTTAGCATGGATCTAAAAAAATCTGTGACATTCTCTATGGACAGCAAACCATCGATCCTCCATCTGGATCTATGATGGGGTGCCTCCCTCCTTGGGCTTGAAGGAGCTTCTCTAGGGCTTCTTCAAGAACCCTAGGATGGCAATTCTAGAGAGAAGAGAAGAAGAGAGTCGAGAGAGAAAAGATCTATATAGATTTCAATCCTGAAAACCCTAATACAACCTATGTATTTATACATAGCCATTAGGCCCGACCAAAAACACCCCTGGCTAACCCAATATATGAAAGCACTCACCGAGCCCATGTACATCTATGTCTTTCAAGCTCTCATCCTCTGGATCTAGACCCGATCCATACATGAATTAGCTATCTTAAGATCTCTCAAACCATGCCTTAAGACCCTTAGGATCATCCCAGACCCTCGCATAACTCTGCTTGCACACTGAGCTAGCTTATTCAGCACTGAGCCAGCTAAGTTCCATTGGGTCGGCTCAATCTAAAATTGAGCTGACTCAGTTCTGTGCCATGCCAGCAGTCCCAAACGCGTAGCTCTCTTTTGTCTATGCACTGAGACTTAGCCGACCCAATTTTGGACTGAGCTGGCTAACCTATAGAAAATCTTCTTTCTACAGTCTTGATTTTCTAGCTTTGATTTCTTGCTTCATCTTGTGTCCCAGATCTTCGAAGCACCAACCAAGCCTTGGATTTCCTAGAGCCAACCCCCTGACTCCTCTCGTCGCTTCCCAAGGCTTGGGACCACGATAAATCCTCACAACCTTCTCATCGATGACTGACTCGATGCTGAGTGGTGTGTATGGTTCTTTGATCTAAGGTGCATCGGTAGTTCACCTTGAGGGTGTTATAGTTTGACTACACCATAACTCGATCTCCTAGTCATTCAAAATTCTGAGGTGTATGTTGGCTATAGCATGTTCATTGTAGAAATTTTATTACACCAATAAGAGGATCTATCTACCTCGATAGATGAGGAGTAGCCCTATGATAATCATGAGATTGAGTTCTTAAGTCCATAGCCATGGCAGAGTGAAAATGATAGAAATAGTTTCTATTAGAGAATTTCACATTGGACTCGAATCGAATGATTAAATCATATGACAGAAATTGGGTTTGATGAGTTTACCTTAATCCTAATCTTGTGGGGGCTCAAGATAGAAGAACCCAATCATATAGGTAACTATATTAAGAGGTTTGCTTTCAGTTTTGATGGACTGCTAGGTGTCACTGATGGATTTTGGAAGCAATTAGAATAATTTTGATGATCAATCATTCTAATTATATGAATCAGAAAAGTTCTGGTCCATCAAAAGGTGTTTCAATGATGTCGATGATGGAGATTATGATATATCTCATTATCATATAGAATTGAATCTAACTGGATCACACAAATAAGAATTTGGATCTACATGTTATCAATTGAGCTAACCCAGTTCGATTGATTTGTATTAGATCCAATCAAGTTCAAGGTAATCATGCTAGCACATGATTGAGCCTGACTTTCTCCTTCTGAAATCTTTTATCTCAACCAAGTCAAATTTGATTTGACTCATTCTTGTATTTTGAATGGGTTTATCTTCATCTGATTAGAATAAGTCTAGGTTAGATTAATTGTAGAAATTAAATCCATTCATAGTCAAATTGGACTAGGGTCAAAAGTTGACTTATTTGAGAGAATTGAGGGTCGCCTGATTAAATGCTTCTAGAAAATTCTCTAAAAGTTATTTTGATCTATTTTTTTGGATATATGATAGAGTATGATTATTCATTGGGCGTACCAAATTTCATGATTTTTGGAGGTGCCTAGATAGAGTTTGATTTGGATCAAACTCTTGAGGGAAGAGTCCTAGGTACAGTAGACTCTTCCTTATCTACTCATGCTACCACCTTTCAGATTGATTTTTGGTGTCAAAATTAGATGGGATCTAGAAAGTTTTGTGGAGATCAAGTCTAGGGTCCCAATGGTCAAAAAAATAAGGATTTTGCTCAAATAGGGACTCTAACTTGGTGCTATGCTTTTGTATAAGAACCCTTGCACCAAGTCTCTTCACATAGAAATATTTTTTCATACCCAAAGGCTGCCATTCCAAATATCCCACACCCCCTCTATCCTCTTTCTCGCTCTCTTCTACATGCCTAAAAAGTTAGGCATAAATCTGAGAAGAAGATCCAATCTAATTTGTGAAGAGTTCAGTATCTATGCGATGGTGTTCGTGAGATGGACACGCTATCTTCAAAAATTTTTTGAAGAACTTTCTAATTTTTGAAGAACTTTCAGATTAGATTTAGATCTGATCTTTGGAGAAAAGATTTGCATGGAGAAGACATCTAGATCCTTTCCAAGTGGATACAGATAGAGGCCAGGCACGTGCGTGGCTTCTTTTAGAATCTTAGGAAATATCAGGATCATCGTAGGATAATCAGATTACCCAAACAAGATATGATATTAAATCTAATTTAATTTTTATTTTAATTTTCAATATTAGATCATCATAATTAGATCTGAGAACTCTTAGATTAGATTGGATCATTTAAATTTTTTTTAGAAAAATCCATCTCAGATATGATCAGACTTGCACGATCCTATGGCGAAAAATATGGTATTTTCTTCAAGGAGTCCATCTGAGACTATATCAGTGCATCAACACTACTACTCTGGAGGTTCAAAATTTAGACCAATATATTATAATGACCACTCTGAAGGATGATCTTTTGAAGAATGATCTTATCTTCTCGTTAAAGAAGAAGTACTTTCGAGACATCGCCGATATGCTAGCTCGGGATGAAGGCTATGCTCGAGCTAAGGAAGCCTTCAAGTTGTGAGATGAGGATGCCGCAAGAAAGTGATAGGTGGGGGAGTCTAGCAAATCCATCCCTATAGAAATGCCAATAGAAGGTCGGCCACATTCAAGAACCTCTCCTAAATGCTGACAAACTTAAACTCTACCTCAAGCTCATTGACCAAGAAGCCTTGATAGAAGAATGCAGCAAAGTCCCCCTCCCAGAAGATTCAATAACTATGCCTCTCTGAATGCTCCAAAAACTCAAGTTCTGATGAAAATTAAAGAGCAACTATCGAGGTCAGAGAGGTTACGATCACATCCAAGTAGGCGCAATTCCTGTTAGAAATTATGTCACAAAGCCAATCATCAGCCTATTGATGGTTGAGCTATTTTGTAATTATAATTAATTTATTAACTAATAAAAATATTTTGGCATCTTTTTCATCATAAGTTTACATCTTCTAATGAACTCCATTATTATGATGAAGTCCTTAGGACTATTTAGTTTTGATAAAGAGAGAATTTATCGATTAGTCCTTAAATTTATTCACGATCAAATGATAGACTGTTAATTAGGACAACAGCGTCTATCGAGCATAGATCGCTATATGCCATATAGGTTGGTTGTCCTCTTAACCAAGAAATATGGAGACATTGGTATGGCATATAGGTGAGATGTATGGATACATCATCATTAAACGTGACCAACTCCAGAGCATTCTGCTGTTGAGAATGTCTCTGATGGGATATAGATATAAGTATCCCTTAGACCTGAGATCACCTCGGTGACTTGCAAGCAACTCACTATATTTTGGTATCGGACTAACCAAATTTCTAATTCAGCAATAGAAGGCTTTTGGGCATAGTCAAGTACTTGCAAAGTCGGAGTGTGATCAAGATGGAATTGACCACTCCAAGAGTTGGAGAAGAATGTATTACTGTATTTCAATATAGCAAAACTTTGGCCAGGATAATCCATCGGATGGATTTGATATTTTGAAATACAATGTGGACACCTGATCAGAGTTGATAGTTAAACTCTGAGGTATCCTACGAGCATTGTCGTTAAGGAGATGAATTATATGAAAACTATATCCGCAGGGTTCTAAGGATGGTATTCTACACCTTCGACCTATCCTACGGTCGGATATCATTGCTAGATGGTCACTTTGATTGATATAAAAATTTATTCCTGTACTATGGATTTAGATTCGAACCTATGAGGTCACATACATTAAAACTTATAATTTGATCGGATGGTTGATCAACGATTAAGAATCGTTCTAGGGTTAAACAATCAATACGATTGGTGTTTAACCTAGTGCAAGTGTTGCAGAAGGATCGATTAGCAATTGGATTGCTAATTAGTTTAATTTGATTAAACCTATAGGCTGAGATTAAGTTTAATTAAATATAATTTAATTAGATTTGGTTTGGGCTTGATTGGATCAAGTTTAATTAGTTTATTCGATAAGCCAAGTGCAAGGAAGAACTAGTCCTAGTCTAACTAGGACTCGGATTAACCTAATTTTTTAATTTAATTAAAAAATAAAATAAAATAAAATCTAATTTAATCTAATTTAATTAAGTTCTTAAATGGATTAGGGTCTTATTTAATTGGATTAGTTTAATCTTAATTTTATTTGGCTAAAAGATCTTGTTTGATCAAGTCAAAATAGGAGTCTTAGTGTGACTAGGACTCCCTATCACTTATGCCACTTAATCCTCATGCCCCATGCCCTTTTTATTTTGTTTCTTACATGAAAATTCTCCACTCTCATGGCTTCTCACTCTCTCTTTCTCTCCTCCTTTTCTCATAAGGCAATTTGTTGGATGACCAAGTCAAAAGAGCAGTTAGTTTTGCTTAGGATTCTATGAGATAGAATCCTTGTTGACCAAAACACCTTCCCTTGACTGCCGCCCCCTCTTTTAATTAATTCTTCTCTTATTCTATAAAAATAATCTCTTTTTTTGTACACCCTCCCTTGCTGGTCCATGCTAATAGTTGTGGACGAGGCGCCCAACCAACTCCCCAATAATTTCCCATGTTTGGACATTCCTAATCTAGGATTTTGATCTAACTTGGACTCTTCTTTTTCTCTATTTATTGGATGAATTTTGTTTTAATTTTTTTATAAAATATAGAGCTTTGGGAGAGTTTTAGGGTGTGCATAAATCAGAGGAAGAGTGTCCTTGGGCATGGGGGTTCCATAGGCACCAAACTAGGTGTCTAGGTGAGAGAAAAGAGAAGAAAAAGAGGGTCTTCTTCTAGGGCTATTTTATTTTCAATCTCTCCTCTTTTTTTTGAGTTTTTTTTGAGAGTCTTAGATCAATAAACTCTCATCTTCTTTCTCATATTTTGAAGAGTCTAAATTTTGAAGAAGAAAGCATTGGATCGATCATCGAATAAGGATCAGCACAGTACTAACATGCCGTACTGATTTTCTGCATCGGACTTTAGATCAGAGATCGTAGGCTCGTGTGGATGACTCCTAGAGACCGAACACATGTGTGGCTCATGACATCATCCTCAAGCTTAGATCAGTAAGTTAGAACATCTAACTTGCTCAAGTAATAGATATGGTCTATAAACTTCATACCTGCATTTGATGTAGTGTAGATCTAGGTTGAATTGATCAACCTTTTACTTTCTTATTTGATTTTAATTTTTGATTTAATATTATACCTTGATCATGTAATAGATGTAAGATCTAAGTATTTACATATTTATTTGATTAAATATTTAATTTATTTAAATCTTTTGCTACAAGATCTTGAAAAAGTTTTCAAGATCTACTTATAAAATCTTAGATCAAGAACCTTCAATTGGTATCAAAGCAAGGTTGTTATTACATAATTTTTGTACATATTTAGATTATTTCTTAGATTAGATCTAATTTATAATCTAATTATTAAATCAAAAAAAAAAAATTAGATCTCACGATCTGCCATAAGGTTGTCCTGTTGTAAGGTTTATCCCTTATAATGAATAGGTTATCCTAGTTCGTGATGATCTGACTCTAATTATAAATTTATTAGATTTAATCTAATTTTATTTATAATTTAATAGATTTAAAATAGTTTTAGATATAAAAATAAAATATTTTATATTGTACGGACTGTCATAAGGTTGTCCTGCTGCAAGGTTTATTTCTTATAGTGAATAGGTTGTCCTAGTATGTGCTGATCTAAAATATTGATCATAAAATTTTAAATTAGATCTAAGAGATTTTATGATCTGATTAAAAATATTTTAATCTAATTTTAATCTTCATAAATATGTTAGATTTGATCTAAGAAGATTTATGATTGATTATTATTGAAACTGTTTCAATTACATGAACCTGTTTAGATTAGATCTAAAGTAGATTCATGTTTATGTTACTTGCATATTGATTATGAATCAAACATGTAACTTGGTTGATAGAACCATGTTGTAAAAATATTTTACAAACATGAAAATTATTTTTGAAAAGCCAAACCCCAACCCTCAATCCAAAACTTAATTAAGAATTAAGAAGTTGTTTGATTAGGTTCTAGGATTGTAAATTAAAAATCCTATGACACGAATCATAACACATTGGGTTAATGGGTTAGTGGGGATTAGGTCCATTAATTGGTTTAGACCTAGGATTAGATTAAAGAATGAACTTAATTAGAGAATTGACTAAATCTAATCAATTGCTATAGTTATAGTTGGTCAAGTCCATGTCTTTAACAAGACTCAAGACGGACTTGATTCTTGGCTACGCGGTCTAGCACGAACTGTTAGGTTGATCTAATTAAAATTAATTAAATCAATTGATGTCTAAAGTAAACCAAACCAGTTGTTTTTAATTGGCAGCTCGCTTACCTGGCAATTTCTAATGGTGTCTAAGGCAAGCCTACCAGATCCTTCCACTGATCGAACTTACCTGGCCTCTTGGTGAGATTATATTTTGATCAGATCACTTAACTATTCGAGCTGACCCATGTTAGCTAGGTAAATCAGTTTGATTGAAAAAGGTGCTCCTAAATCAGCCTATTAATGGTCTTCCTTAAGCTGACTTGGTGAAGTTAGTGGTTTGATCATGACAAGTTGGTTAATCTGACCTACTCACTTCTATAAATTAAATCCTTTAAAATTATTAGATCCCTAAAATAAAATAGTTATATGATAATTAGACCATAGCCTCCCATTAAAGTGGATGATAATGAGTCCATTAGTTGGATAATCACTGGAGGCCCAAAGGCCAGGTGCTTATCGATTGATGAAATTATCATTCATTATATGATCTCTTGGATACATCTTTTTAAATGGTGGTCAGGTGGGCCAACCAAAGTTGGGCCTAATCATTCATTGGTTGGATGGGCCATGTATGGTCATGTTAATGGTTGGATCAAACTGGACCCTTTTCTAAGAAGGCCAAAGCCAACTGATCAGAGCCTGAGGAAAAATTTAATTACTAAAAATTATTTGAAAAAATAATTGGTTATGAACCTACTCTTAGATGTACATGGGTGGGCCAACCAAAGTTGGACTCGTGTACAGTCTATGTGGATTCTAGTACCTACTAAGGAATTAGGATAATTCCTTGAATTGGAGGTAGAGGCTACTAATTCGAATAAAATAGTAGGAGAAACCTTTTGATTAAAGCCCAAATCTTTAGGTTTAATGAATCAATTGCTAATTAGATTTTTATTTTTCTTTGTGCAGACATGGCCATTTTTCTATTGCTCCGATCATTATTGGACAATGATAAGTTGGTGGGATCCAATCTCGATAGTTGGTATCAAAAATTGAAGATTGTCCTAGAGCATGAACGGATCCTATATGTGCTGATGGATCTTGCAACAGAGAAGCCAGCTGCCAATGCATATGGAACAATTAGAGATACTTATCAGAAGTGGCTTAGTGATCGAACCATGGTGCGCTGCATTATGCTGGCTGCGATGAGCGACGAGTTCAATCGTAGGTTTGAGACAGCTCAACCAAATGAAATGCTCTAAGTATTGGAGGATTCTTTTGGCACACCCGATGACGTTGAGAGGCACAAGACTAGTTGTGCCATTTTCAACGCCAGAATGCAGGATGGAGCCTCTATCACTGATCATGTACTGTACATGACTGAGCTGATAGAGTGCTTGAGCAAACTCGGCTTTTCCTTGCATGAACAACTTGGAAAAGATGCAATACTGAACTTGCTGCCAAAGTCCTATCTCCCTTTCCTTACTCATTATAGAATGACAAAGTCTGAAGTAACCTACCATGGCTTACTGCGGTTACTTTAGAACTTTGAGAAGGATCACCAACTCCATAAAGAGTCAGTGAACTTAGTGGGAGGTTCGTCTTCTGGTTCTCGACCCTTTAGGAAAAGAAAGAAGAACAAGAAGAAGAAAATAAAGAAGGTGCAAGTTCAGACTGGGACATCACTGTAGGGCCAGACCAGGAAGATTAAGCCCAATAAGAGTCAAGCTGAATGCTTCTTTTGCAAGAAGTAGGGATGCTGGAAGACAAACTATCTTCAGTACATTGCCTTCCTGGATCCGAACAGGTAGAGAAAGAAGCAAGCTATTGCTGGGCAAGGTATTTATATGATAACTCCTTGTAATTTCTCTATTTGTGATATTACTGATTGGGTATTGGATACCAATAGCTCTTACCATATTTGTAATTTATTGCAGGGTTGTAGGTCAGTAGAAGATTCGAGCAAGATGAGAGATTCCTAAACATTGAAGATGGAAGACCAGTTCTAGTTCTAGCTTTAGGAATTTTGAAACTTATATTTGAATCTCATATCATTGTTCTTAGTGATTATCATTTCTGTCCTAGTTTCTATTTAAATATCATTTTTGTAGGCCTTTTGTCCATGAACAATTATGAAATTTCAATAAAGAAATGAGTTTGTAATGTCATTGTGAATGGTGTTACTACTTTCTATGGACAATTGAACAATGGTGTATATATGTTATCACAATCTGTTAATGTAGTTTATTCTACTAGCAAGCACCCTAGATTAGATAGTGTATCAGATAAACAAGAACAGGATAAACAAGAATAGATTAGATAGTCTATTCTACTGGCAAGCACCTAGACTAGATAGTGTATTCTTATGGCACTATAGGCTAGGTCATATAAGCAAGAACGGGATAAACAGGTTGACTCAAGAGGAAATCCTCGAAGTTAATGATTATGAATCACTTCCAACCTGTGAGTTCTGTCTACTTGGTAAAATGACCAAGTCACCTTTTACTAGAAAAGGTGAGAGAGCCAATGAGCTCTTAGGTCTAGTACATACTGATGTACGTGGACCAATGAGCACAAGTGCCAGAGGTGGATATGTCTACTTCATCACTTTCACAGATGATCTATCCAGATGTGGATATGTTTATCTGATGAAACATAAGTTAGATTCTTTTGAAATATTCAAATGATTCTGAAGTGAGTAGAAAATAAACTGAGAAGAGTATTAAAACTCTTCGATCTGATCGAGGAGGAGAATACCTTTTTGGTGAGTTTCTCACATATCTAGGAGAGAATGAAATTCTCTCCCAATGGACTCCTCTAGAAACATCACAGCATAATGGTGTGTCTAAAAGGAGGAATCAAACTTTGTTAGATATGATTCGATCCATGATAGGATTTGCCAGCTTGCCGAAATCCTTCTGTGAATATGCACTCGAATCGGCTTGTTATCTATTAAATAGGATTACAAGTAAGTCTGTAGTTAAAATTCTATATGAGATATGGACAGGGCGTAAGCCAGCACTTTCACACCTTAGGATTTAGGGGTGTCTGGCTTATGTCAAATGATTAGTTACAGACAAACTTGGACCTAGGTCTGACAAGTGTACATTTATAGGATACCCAAAAGAGATCAAAGGATATTATTTCTACCATGCTAATGAACAAAAGGTGTTCGTCAGCCTTAAGGTAACCTTTTTGGAAAAGAAGTTCCTTAGTGAAGGAACTATTGCCTCTAAGGTTGAACTTGATGAAGTTCAATCGGTAGAAAATTTGACATAGAATGTTGAATCTAAGTCAGATTTGATCAGATCAGATTCAAAGCCTAGTGAATCCACACCATTAAGGTGATCTGGTAGAGTACCACGCTATCTAGATAGATACTATGGATTCTTGGTTCAGGATGGTGATCCCATTGAACTTGATGAGAACGATGAGGATCCGATCACTTATATGGATGCGATGTAGAGACTCGACTCTAAGAAATGGTTAGAAGCCATGAGATCCAAAATGGATTCCATGAAGGTCAATGATATATGGACATTAGTTAATCCACTCGAAGGGGTTAAACCCATTGGGTATAAATGGGTCTTCAAAAGGAAGAGGGGTGCAGATGGAAAGGTGAAGACCTATAAAGCTCATCTGGTTGTCAAGGGGTATCGTCAATGTTATGGTATTGACTATGATGAGACTTTCTTTCCTGTGGCAATGCTCAAGTCCATTCGGATCATGCTTGCCATTGCTGCCCATCTGGACTATGAGATCCAGTAGATGGATGTGAAGATAGCTTTCCTAAATGAAGAGTTGATCGAAGAGGTGTAATGATACAACTTGAAGGATTCACATCCACAGATGAGTTCAAGGTGTGCAAGCTTTAGTGATTCATTTATGGATTGAAGCAGGCATCTCTAAGTTGGAATATGCATTTTGATAAAATGATCAAAACGTATGGCTTCATTAAGAATGGAGAAGAACCCTGCATTTACAAATGGGCAAATGGTCCAGCAGTAGTATTCCTTATTTTGTACGTGGATGACATTCTTTTAATCGAAAATGACATCCCTGCACTACAAGGAATAAAAGTCTGGATGTCATCATAGTTCTTCATGAAGGACTTGAGTGAAGCATCTTACATCCTAGGGATGAAGATCGATAGGGATAGATCTAAAAGGATGCTTGGTATATTCCAATCCACGTATATAGAAACTATGCTGAAGAGGTTCAGCATGGAGAATTTCAAAAGGGGCTATCTCCTGATAGACTAAAAAATTTCTCTCTAAGAAGGATTGTCCAACAACTTTTGAAGAGAGAGAGCGTATGAGTAAAATTTCATATGCTTCGATAGTGGGGTCTATTATGTATGCAATGATATGTATGAGACTAGACGTGGTATACTCACTAAGAGTGGTGAGTAGATACCAGTCTGACCCTGGAGAAAATCACTGGAAGGTGGTTAAAACCATCCTTAAGTATTTGAGAAATACTAAGGATCAATAGTTGATTTATGGTGAGTCAGATCTGAAGCTTATGGGATTTACAGACTCTAGCTTTCAATCTGATCATGATGATAGTAAAAGTGTGTCCGAATATATCTTTACTTTAAATGATGGAGTCATTTGCTAGAAAAGTTTCAAGCAGCACATAGTGGCTGACTCTGTTTGCGAAGCAGAATACATGGCAGCATCAGATGCAGCAAAGAAAGCTGTGTGGCTGAGAAAGTTCATCACCAAGCTCAGAGTAGCACCCTCCATTGACAGTCCAGTCTTGCTCTACTGTGATAGCACTGGCACCATAGCTCAGGCAAAGGAACTGAAGGCACACCAGCGGACAAAGTATATTCTATGCTGCTTTAATTTGATCCATAAGATCATGGATTGTGATGATGTTGACCTTTAGAAGATCGATGAAAAGAAGAACCCAACCGACCCCTTTACTAAAGCCCTAGCAATCAAGGAGTTCGATAACCATAAGTCAAAGATGGGTATTAGATACTGTGCCGAGTGGCTTTAGGGTAAGTGAGAGTTATTGAAAATTATGTTCCAAAGTCAATCATCAGTCTGTTGATGGTTGAGCTATTTTATAATTATAATTAATTTATTAATTAATAAAATATTTTATCATCTTTTTTATCATAAGTTTACATCTTCTAATGAACTCTATTGTTGTGATGAAGTTCTTAGGACTATTTAGTTTCGATAAAGAGAGGATTTATCGATTAGTCGTTAAATTTATTCACGACCAAATGATAAGCTATTAATTAGGACAACATCATCTATCGAGTATAGGTCGCTATATGCCATATAGGTTGGTTGTCCTCTTAACCAAGGAGTATGGAGACATTGGTATGGCATACAGGTAAGATGTATGGGTACATCGTCATTGAACATGACCAACTCCAAAGCATTTTGTTGTCGAGAATGTCTCTGATGGGATATAGGTATAAGTATCTTTTAGACCTAAGATTGCCGCAGTGACTTGCAAGCAACTCACTATGCTTTGGTACTGGACTAACTAAATTTCTAATTCAGTAATAGAAGGCTTCTGGGCATAGTTAAGTACTTGTAAAGTCGGAGTGTGATCAAGATGGAATTGACCACTCCAAGAGTTAAAGAAGAATGTATCACTATATTTAAATATAACAAAACCTTGGCCAGGATAATCCATTAGATAGATTTGATAATTTAAAATATAATGTGGACAACTTGATCAGAATTGATAGTTAAACTCTGAGGTGTCCTACGAGCATTATGGTCAAGAAGATGAATTATATGGAACCTATATCCGCATGTATTCTAAGGATGGTGTTCTACACCTTCGACCTATCTAGCCATCGGATATCATTGCTTGATGGTCACTTTGATTGGCATAAAAATTTATCTTCTCTATTTATTTGATGAATATTAATATTATTTTTTTATGAAATATAGAGCTTTGGGAGAGATTTGGGGTGTGCAAAAATCAGAGAAAGAGAATTCTTGGGCATGGGGGTTCCATGGGCACCAAACTAGGTGTCTAGGTGCGAGAAAAGAGAAGAAGAAGAGGGTCTTCTTCTAAGGCTGTTTTATTTTTAATCTCTCCTATTTTTTTTAAGTTTTTTCTGAGAGAGTCTTAGATGAGTAAACTCTCATCTTTCTTCTTATATTTTGGAGAGTCCAAATTTTGAAGAAGGGAGCATTGGATCGACCGTCAAAGAAGGATCAGTATAGTACTAGCATGCTGTACTGATTACTTGCATTAGACTTCAGATCAGAGATCGTAGGCTCGTGTGGATGACTCCTAGAAGTCGGACACATGTGTGGCTCATGACATCATCCTCAAGCTTGGATTAGCAAGTTAGAACATCTAACTTGCTCAGGTAATAGATATGATCTATAAACTTCATAACTACATTTGATGTAGTGTAGATCTAGGCTGATTTGATGAACCTTTTACTTTCCAATTTGATTTTAATTTTTGATTTAATATCATACCTTGATCATGTAATAGATCTAAGATCTAAGTATTTATATATTTATTTGAATAAAAAATTTAATTTATTTAAGTTTTTCACTGCAACATCTTTAAAAGTTTTCAAGATCTACTTGTAAAATCCTAGATCCGATTCCTTTAATCCCAACAAGTACTATTTATACCATCATAACCAGGGTCATAATAATGAAGAAAATATTTAGCTCTAAGATGAAATCGAGGAGCTAATTCGATGAGGTCGGCTGGACCGATTCCTATGATGTTGGTTCGAAAGTAGAGAAGAGTAGCCAAGAGCTCTTCGACAGTCAGAGCAACCTTGAAGGAAAGAACCTTCAAGAGACCAACCCCCGCTCGGAATTATCAACACCAAAGCTAGGGGATGTCAATAAGAAGAAGCTAGTGGACTGGTAGAATCAATGAAAAGATGGAGGACTGGAGAACCCATCACTTTCACTGAAGAAGATGCACTAGGAGTTCAATTTTTGTATGATAATGCGGTTGTAGTTTATTTAAATATTGCCAACTATAATGTATGCCATGTCTTGGTTGATAATTGAAGCTCTACTGATGTCTTATTTTATGGAAGTTATACCTATAATTGAATGAGACCACTAAGTTCTCCACTAGTAGGGTTTACTGGTGACACAATACCAGTCAAAGGAATAATTACTCTATCCATTATGGCAGGTCGGTATCCAAAACAAGCTCGAGCTTAGATTAAATTTTTGGTGGTTAAGGCTCCTTCTGCCTATAATGCTATTCTTGGATAATCTAGACTTAATGCACTCTGAGCTGTGGTGTCGACATATTATCTAAAAGTCAAGTTTCCAATAAAATTTAGGGTCAGAGAGATCTAAGGTGACGAAACCCTAGCAATCATTGTTACACAATCGCCTTGCAAGGTGGAAGACAACTTGAGGTCTGCCTAGTAGATGGACTTGATGTTCATGATGATTTAATTGAAGAATGGAAAGAACCTATTGATGATCCTATCACAATCTCTCTGAATGATAGGAACAAAGACCACACCATTCAAATTGGTTTAGTCTAGATGTAGAAGTCAAGAGATAGCTTGTTATCCTTTTGCAAAAGAATGCAAAAGTGATGGAGCACAATCTCTCTAAATGATTGGGTTCTTGCTGACATTCTTAGAATAGATGCTGAAGTGATGGAGCACCATCTGAGTGTGGATCATAAATGCTAACCTATAAAGCAAAAGAAGCAAAGTTTTGTACCAGCGCATCAACAGACAATTGCGGACGAGGTAGACCAGCTACTTAAAGCTCAATTCATCCAAAAGATATCTTATCTAGATTGAATTGCCAATATTGTCCTTGTTAAAAAAGCAAATGGCAAGTGGTGGATGTATATAGACTTTACTAATTTGAGCAAGGCCTGCCCAAAGGATGGCTACCCTCTACCCCAAATCGATAAATTGGTGGATGTAACCTCACTCAGGCTATGAGCTCCTCACCTTCATGGTTGCATTCTCTGGTTATAACCAAATCTGGATGGCACCTGAAGATGAGGAGAAAACCATCTTTATTACTGACCATGGTCTTTACTATTATAGGGTCATGCCATTTGGACTTAAAATGTAGGTGTGACTTATCAGCGCCTGATGAACAAAATTTTCAAGAAATAGATTGGTTGCAACATGAAAGTTTATATAGATGATATGCTTGTTAAAAGTCGATCTTCAAAAAATCATATTACCGACTTTGAGGAGACATTCAACACTGCAAAATTACAAAATGAAGTTGAACCCGATAAAATACTAGGATAAGGTGAAGAGCCTAACCTCGATCTTCAACAATTTTGATATTTAGCAAATTCCAAGAGCAAAAAATTCTAGCGCTAACTTTCTATCCAAGTTAGCTACTTTGGCTTTGAATGACTTGCCAAAAGAAGTCCTTTTTGAAGTTTTTCAATAGCCAAGTTAAGAGAAACCTCAGATAATAATACAAGTGGACCATGAACCGAGCTAGATCAATCCATTGGTATTATATCTTAAAGATTGCATCCTCCCCAGAGATCCTAAAGAAGCTTGGAAGTTGAGGAAGTAGGCCTCTTGTTACATCTTATATGAAAGTAAACTATATAAGAGGTCTTATTCCTTGCCACTCCTTAAATATCTTCGACCATCTTAATCTAATTATGCCTTAAGGGAGGTTCATGAAGGAGTCTATGAAAATTGTCTAGGAGCAAGGTCGTTATCTTATAAGTTACTTCGACAAGGGTACTATTGGCTGACCATGCAGCAGGATGCAGTTGATTATGTAAGAAAGTATGATCGATGTCAAAGAAATGCTAATATTCAATGGTAGCTAGCTTCTCCACTCACACCCTTAAGTGCCCCTTGGCCATTCGCACAATGGGGGATAGATATACTCAGACCATTTTCCATGGCATCCGGACAGTGAAAGTTTCTCTTGGTGGTAGTGGACTACTTCACAAAGTAGGTTGAAGCCGAACCCCTAGCAAAGATTACCAAAGCTAAAGTACAAGACTTTGTTTGAAAATCTATTATATGCAGATTTGGTCTACTCAAACATTGATCACTGACAATGGGCAATAAATAGCAGGGATGAAATTTGCTAAATTCTATGAGGATTTGAATATTTTTCTTCATTTTACATCTATGGCCCATCCCCAAGCAAATGGTGAAGCTAAAGTGATCAACAGAACACTGCTATAAGAAATATAGGCAAGGCTTGAGGGAGCAAAAGAAACCTGGATGGACAAACTTTACCATATTCTCTAGGCTTATAGAACTACCCAAAGGCTACGTATTGGAGAAACTCCATTTGCTTTGACATTTGGAATTGAAGCAATTATTCTAGTCGAACTTGCACTTCTTTCGGCATGAGTGGAGAGCTTCAATGAACAAAATAACTCACAAGACCTCAGAGCAAATCTAGACTTATTGGAAGAAAGATGAAAAAAGGCTTAAGTTTGGATGGCGGCAGAAAGTGGCTTGGTACTATAATTCTAAAGTTAAGATAAGACATTCAAGGTCGGAGACTTGGTACTACATCGAGTAGAGGTCTCTCAACCACAGAATCAAGACAAGCTTGTCTTGAATTGGGAAGGCCCTTATGAAGTCGAGGAAATTGCTCGACCAGGGACATCGCACAAAAGATCTAGGAGGAACTACACTATCTTGGCCTTGTTATTCAAAAAATTTATGAATGTACTATCAATAGCGATATTTCAATAAAATAGTTTTCTATTTTAATATTCATGTCTTTTGTGCAAATTGAATTATGACAGAAAATAATTGAGCAAAACTTCATTCTTAAACGAAGTTGAAGGCCTCTAGTTCTTAAATAGGAGGTTAACCACGTTAAGAATAGGAGAAGAGCCTCATCTAAACATGGATGAAGACATTTATGAAGGATGTGAAGGCCTCTAATTCTTGAACAGGAGGTTAATGAAGGAAAAAACCCTATTTTTTCGATACAGGTTCATTCAGATCTGATTGGATCAAGAGAGATATTTCAAAATTTTTCTATAAGATCCTAATCAGATATGAGACTCTTTAGATCTGATCTTATTGATCTGATAAAAAAAAATAAAATTAAATTAAATCTAATTTAATCATATCTTTGTTATGGGTAATCCTATTATCCTATGATGATCATGATGTTTGCCTGAAGTTCTGAATGTAGCCACGCAAGCGTCTGGCCTCTACCGGTATCCACTCGAGCAGGATCTGGAGATCTTCTCCTTCTCAATTTATTCTTCAAAAATCAGATCTGGATCTAATCTTGAAGGTCTTCAAAATGGCTTTTGAAGATCAGCGGTTGTCTCTTATAGCAGTGTTGTCTTCTTCCTTTTCTATTGTCTTTCTCTTGCTTGGATCGCACCTAACTTATGCCCAAAGCCTCTTGAGCATGGAGAGGAGAGAGAGGACCGGAGGGTGGCATGGAGAAGGAGGGAGAGGGGCTATGTGGCATGGGCTAAGGCAGAAACTCTCTCAATCTAGGCGCAGACAGGATTTTTATAGACCCTACTGCGCCATGCAATGCCACATCATCCTGGCCAATCACGGCCCTTTGTACAATCAGATCTAAATCTGATTGGTGGGATGACATCATCTGATCTAATCAGATTAGAATCCCTCAAAATTCTTCTTAGATGGCGCCAAGACTGATCAAACAGGACTCCTTGGCACCATCTAGGTTGATTCCCTGAAACAACTGGAGTCCCATCTGTATGGGACTCCAATCCTTATCCACATGGGCCGCATGCTTCCCTAGGCATCTGCCCTTTATCACTGTCTGCTTGAAACTCTTCCAACTGACATCACCATCATTACACACAAACAGACTCCCAGATGTCGACTTTTGATCATCTATATCGGACATAAAATTCGAGTCTATATACCCCTTGACTTGGAGTTCTCCATTACCAAAAACCAACAACATATCCTTAGTTCTTCTCAAGTACTAAAGGATACATTTCACAGAAGTCCAGTGTTCTTCACCTAGATTCAACTGATATCTGCTCGTGACATTCACAGCATGGGCTATATCAGGTCTTGTACATAACATGGCATACACGAGGCTCCTTATTGCTGAAGCATAAGGGATCTTGCTCATGCGTTTAATCTCCTTTGGTGTGTTGGGACACATTTTCTTGGAGAGATGAATGCCATGTCTGAAGGGTACCAATCCCCTCTTAGAGTTTTCCATGCTAAACCTCTTTAGCACTTCCTCTATATACATCTTCTGTGAAAAACCTATTCAATCTATCTCTATAGACCTTGATTCCTAGAATGAAGGATGCTTCTCCTAGGTCTTTTATGGAGAATTCTTTAGATAACCATATTTTAACTGTGGTCAACATGGAAGTATCATTCTTAATAAGGAGGATATCATCCATGTATAGTACGATGAAGACAATAGCGCTCCAATTGACCCTTTTAAAAATACATGGTTCCTCCTCATTTTTTGATGAAATCAAATAATTTGATCACATCATTAAAATGAGTATTCTAGCTCTGAGATGCTTGCTTGAGTCCATATATGGACCTTTGCAGTTTGCATACTTTGTGATTAGTATCACTGGATGTGAAACATAGCAGCTGCTCCATATAGATATATTCCTCAAGGTATCCATTTAAGAATACTGTTTTCACATCCATTTGCCATATTTCATAATCGAAATAAGCCGCAACAGCAAGCAATATGCGGATGAATTTTAGCATAGCTACTAACAAAAAGATATCCTGATAGTCAATGCCTTCACGCTGACTATACCCTTTTACCACTAATCTAGCTTTGAATGTCTCCACATTCCCATCTATACCAATCTTTCTCTTGTAGATCCATTTACACCCAAGAGGTACTATACCTTCTGGTGGATCTACCAAGGTCCAGACTAGGTTTGAGTGCATTGAGTCAATTTCTGACTTCATTGCCTTTAACCATTTCTTGGAGTCGATATCTGATATTGCCTTGTCATAAGTTTTGGGATCATCACCATGAACCTCACCTACGAGGAACATTTTCTCTACTTTCTCTAAAATAGTACCTAAGTACCTCTCAGGGGGATGGAAAATTCTTTCTGATCTATGAGGTGGAGGAGGTAGTGATTGTATTGGTTCAACCTGATTTGGTTCCATGGGGTCCTTAGCTCGTTGCTCTTGTGAGACTTTCTCCTCGAGCTTGATCTACTTTTCAATGCCGCTATCTTGAATAAACTATTTTTTAAGAAAAATGGCATGCCGACTCACAATCACATTGTGATCTTCTGGAATGTAGAAATAATATCCTAATAATTCTTTAGGATATCCTATAACTCAAGCTCTATAGGACCTATAGTCTAACTTGTCTGCTTGTTGTCTTTTGATATGAGCCGGATAACCCCAAATTCTGAGATGACTCAGACTTGGTTTCTTACCATACCATATCTCAAGCGGTGTGGTAGGAACGATTTTAGAGAGAACCTTATTTAGTAAATATATAGCAGTTAACAAACTATCCCCAAAGAAAATCAGAAAGGTCTATGAAGCTCATCATGGATCGGATCATATCTAATAGGATTCGGTTCCTCCATTCTAAAACCCCATTGAGTTGAGGTGTTCCAGGTGGAGTTCATTGAGAGACTATGCCATTTTGCTTAAGATAGTCCAAGAATTTTCGACTAAGGTATTCACCTCCTCGATCTGATCGAAGAATCTTAATGAGTTTTTCAGTTTATTTTTTGACTTTATGTTTGAATTTCTTAAACTTTTCAAAAGCTTCAGACTTGTGTCTCATAAGATACACGTACCCATACTGAGATAAATCATCGATAAATGTTATGAAGTAATCAAAGTTGCCTCTAGCTGGCACATTAAATGGGTAGCACACATCAGTATGTACTAGGGCTAGTAGATCCATGGCCCTTTTCCCATGTCCTACAAAAGGAAGCTTAGTCATTTTGCCATGAAGACATGATTCACAAATTGGATATGACTCGAAAGTCAATGGACACAAATTGGATATGACCTAGCCTTAGGTGCCATAGATACCTATCATTTGGACTATCCCTGAGTCATTTTGATCTTATGGCATTCACATTAAAAGCTCAATATTAAACCTAGATACATCAATATGTAACTGGTAAAGACTGTTAATGAGGAAACCACTTGCAATTTTATTTCTTTCATAAAGAATTAATGGTCCTTAAGAAAACTAATTACATAGCCTTGTTGTGCTAAACATGAAATAGAAATCAAATTCCTGCTTGCAACTGGTACATAATAACAATCCCTAAGTACTAAATCTAAGCCAGATGGTAGTTGAAGAGGGTAGATTCTCATGGCCACAGCAGCAACCCTTGCTCCATTTCTGACATATAGGATCATCTCACCATCTCTCAGCCTCCTGCTATTCTCAAGACCCTGCATGGATGTGCACAAATGAGCACTAGAATCAGAGTCAAGTACCCAACTGGATGTAGAAAAAATCGTAAGGTTAGATTCAATAACAAGCATACCTCCAGAAGGACCTATCTTCTTCTTATTCTTTAGACTGGCTAGGTATGTAGGGCAGTTCTGCTTCCAGTGGCCTTCAATATTACAATGGAAATATTTTTCTTTATCAGCGACCTTCTTCTTCAGCTCTGCCTTCTTTTTCTTTCCACCTTTCATCTTCTATCTTTTCACAGACTTCTTCTTCTTTTCAAAAGACTTTCTCTTGGAAGAAGTCCATTCCATAGCAAGTACTCAGCCTTTAGAACCTTTCATAGAAAGCTCAGCAGTAACCAGCATATTTATAAGCTCGGCTAGAGTATTCTGAAGTTTATGCATATGGTAGTTCATGATGAACTACATATATGTATCAGTCAAGGATTGCAGAATTATATCATTCTGTAGATCCTGGTCTAACTTCACTCTGAGTTTCTCAAGCTCTTCTAAGTTCTTGATCATCATCAGACAATGATCTTGGACTGACTATCCATCTCACATTTTAGCCTTAAATAGTTGTTTAGTGATATGATATTTGGCTGCGTGACTTTTTTCACCAAACAACTCTTGCAGGTGAGCCAATATTTGGCAGCCAGTCTTGATATTTTCATGTTGGCGCTGAAGTTCATCAGACATCGAACCCAACATGTAGAATCGACCTTGTTATCTTTATCCATCCATTTGTCAAGAGACACTCTCTGTTCAATGTACGGACGAGCTGGTAAGGTGGGAGGATCCTGGTCCAATACATGAGTTAATTTTTTGAAACCTAAAATAATTTTGAAGTTTTAGAGCTAATCTTTGTAATTGGGTCTGATCAATCTATGGGTGTCAAAGATACAGGCTAGTGGGTTGGATGCAGATTTTTTTTTTTTGCCTATAGAGAGTCAAAATTTCTAGTTAGATTTTGTAATTAAGACTTGATCAATTTGTTTAGAGGTTTGATTTTTAAACAAATTAGCTCCCACTATTTTCTCAGATCCCTACACTCCCTCCGTAGAGATGCAAAAATCTCCATGATTACTTATTTTTAGTGGGTGGTACAATCCCACCAACTGACTCATCACCTCACCTAATAATTATTGATGATGGGTTAGCCAATGAGTGAACAACTCTTGTCCAATGATTCTCTAATCATGGTGCACCCAAGCTTGGTCTCTAATTCATGAATCTCCCCATGCTCGAAATATTGATCCACTCCTTAGTTAAGTCAGACCCACCATTTGCACAGATTGGATTCCTAGTTGGATCTCTCACCGTATCTAAAATATTAAGCCCAATCCATCCTCTAATCCATAGCATCCAATGCCTAATAGATATAGTTGCATCTTTTCGGTGCAATTGAACCACTATGATCGATCAAGAACAATCAACTCCGAGAAGGATCCGCATATCTACAATGGTGGAAGACCTTAGACTTAATCTTTTCTTAGGAAGATTTGATTTAGATCTCTTCAAATTTGACTTGACATAGCCATAACCATTATAACTAACCTAGTGGCATGGGTTAGCTCAGATTATTAGCCACCTTAGATCAAGACTGAGTCGACAAATATGGTCAGGTAAGTGAGATCGGTGGATGGGATATGCCATTAACTCGACAAGAATGCATTTGAGTCAAGTAGCTCCCAATTAAAAATCAGTCGGTTGTATCTGTCAAACTTACCTTAGACACCAAATTGTTGAGCCAGATCAATTAGGTTAGCCTACAATCCAGACTCTAACCATTGAGCCTAATTAGGTCTTAACTTGATCGATCACTCATGTGACTCAACCTTGACCCAAACTTAATCCTATTAGACTGGTCAATTTAAGCACTCTTGATTCCATCTAACCGACTCTTGATTCAGTTTGATCAACTGCTAGACCTAATTGAGCTACCCAATCCCGAACCCAATTTTATGAATATATCTTAGATCTAAAAATTCTCAATTTTAGATCTAATATATTTTATAATCTTAATTCTTAATTAAGTTTAGGATTCATAAATAAAAAATATAAATAAAATCCTAGGATTTCAGAATCTAGAATTTTGCAGAAAATAAATTTTTGATTTCTGATTAAGGATGAACATACAGCATCCCTACACATCATAAGAAACCCCATCGAATGGGAGAAGTGGGCCTTTAAACCTTACTTCATTCTTATGGCTGGACGACCAAGGAGAACACCTTAATCAGAAATATGATAAATCTATAAAACTAGTTAGATCTACATATATATCACATATATAAAAATTGATCTAACTTAAAATCATGTTTTGCATACATCTCATGTATCATATCATGCATATTTCTTTATCTAAATTATCTCATAAACATCTAAAAAATAATATTTAAATTGATCATATCAAATTAAAATTTATTCTAGATAATTTTGTAGAACTATTCTACAACTAGTCTAAACATGCATCTATCATATCTCATATGAAGAAATAAAATAAATTTATTTTTTATTTTTTAGATCTAATTATAATATTTATAATATTAAAAAATAATAAATAAATATATTTAAAAATTATAATTAATCAAATTAAAATTATGATCATGTTAGACTATACATAGAATAATTCTATTCCTAGTCTAGTTATGCATCTCAGACATCTTAGATCTAGATTATTTAATATTTTATTTTTTTGATTTTATATCTAATCATATCTCATGTAATATCTAAAATCATCTAATTATTAGATCAAAAAAAAATTAAAATTAGATCTAAAAAATTTTGGAACCTAGCTCTGATACCAGTTGAAGGGAAAAATCCTATTTTTTCAATGCAGGTTCGCTCAGATCTAATTGGATCAAAAGAGATATTTCAAATTTTTTTTTAAGATTCTAATTAGATCTGAGACTCTTCAGATCTGATCTTATTAATCTAATAAAAAATAAAATAAAATTAAATCTAATTTAATCATACCTTTATTATGGGTAATCCTATTATCCTGTGATGATCCCGATGTTTGCCTGAAGTTCTGAATGTAGCCATGCAAGCGCCTGGCCTTTACTGGTATCCACTCGGATAGGATCTAGAGATCTTCTTCTTCTCAATCTATCCTCCAAAAATTAGATCTGGATCTGATCTTGAAGGTCTTCAAAATGGCTTTTGAAGATCAGTTGTTGTCTCTTGCAGCAGTGCTGCCTTTTTCCTTTTCTGTCGCCTTTCTCTTGCTTGGATTGCATCTAACTTATGCCCAAAGCCTCTTGGGCATGGAGAGGAGAGAGAGGACTAGAGGGTGGCATGAAGAAGGAGGGAGAGGGGCTATGTGGCATGGGCTAAGGTAGAAACTCTCTCAATCTAGGTGCAGACAGGATTTTTATAGACCCTGCTGCGCCATGCAGTGCCACATCATCCTGACCATCACGGTCCTTTGTACAATCAGATCTAAATCTGATTGATGGAATGACATCATCTGATCTAATCAGATTAAAGTCCCTCAAAACTCTCCTAAGATGGTGCTAAGACTGGTCAAATAGGACTCCTTGGTGCCATCTAGGTTGATTCCCTGAAGCAACTGGAGTCCCATCTGTATGGGACTCCAATCCTTATCCACATGAGGCGCACACCTCCCTAAGCATGCACCCTTTATCTATCTACCTTTAGCAGGGGGACAAGGGTCAAAGTTCTCTTCTATGGGTGCATGACACATGGGCAGATGTCTAAATGTCAAAGGTCAACATTTGACCAAAGTCCAAGGACAAGATTTAGCAGGTGATGAAAAATGGTAGGTGTTGTCTCAAATTTATCTCATAAATTAAGACAACCCTTTTTTGACTTGGACAAGATTTAGTCAGACCAAGTAAAGATCCCTAAGTGAGCCCAAACATATTTGGCTCAGTCGAGACAAGCTTTAATGATTGTTAAAGGAGAACATTAGGCTCAATCATGTGCTAGCACGATTTCCTTGAACCTAATTGAATATTATTCAAATAAATTAAATTGGATTAGTCTAATTGATGATATCCAGATCCAAATCCTTATTTGTGTGATCCAGTTAGGTTCAGTTCCATATGGTAACGGGATATGTCGTGATCTCTATCATTGACATCATCGAAACATCTTCCAATGGATCAAAATTTTTTTGATTCAGGCAACTAGTATGATCGATCATCCAAATCATTCTAATTGCTCCCAAAATCCATCAGTGATACCTAGCAGCATATGGTGGTAATCCATCAGAACTGAAAATGAACCTCTCGATGCAGTTATCTGTGTGATTAAGTTCCTCTATCTTGAGCCCCAACCGAATTAGGGTCAAGGTGATCTCGTCAAATCCTAATATCCGTCATATGAATTAATCATTCGATTCAAGTCCAATGTGAAAACCCTAATAGAAACTCTTTCCATTATTTCACTCTACCATGGCCATGGGCTTATGGACTCGATTCTCATGATCATCATAGGGTTGCTCCTCTTCTACCGAGGTAGATAGATCCCCTATTGGTGCAATCCAATTCTTACAATGAACATGCTATAGCCAACATACACCTCAGAATTTTGAATGGCTAGAAGATCGAGTTATGATGTAGTCAAACTATAACACTCTCAAGGTGAACTGCCAATGCACCTCAAGTCAAAGAACCAGACACACTACTGCAGCATCAAGCCAGTCATCAACGAGAAGGTAGACTTTCTGATGATTGCTCGAGATGGTCATGCTCAGTGCCCTCATTCTCTAATGAGTGTCTGTACTCTCACTTTGGTGTCTCTATACCATAGACTCAAGACTCATCTATCCTAAAAAAGTGATCGTACACTAACCTTCTGGATCAATCACCATTCTCATGATGATTCTACGGTCGGAAGCATTTTATGAGTTAATAATGAAAATTCATGTCTTAAATTTTCAACTCTTGAAAATATGAACTATCTTTACCATTAACTCAGAGGATATATCACAGACACTTTCAAATACACACTATGATAAAAAATAATCTATTTTATTATTTATAATTAAAATTATAATTTTATCCTTAGAAGTGTATTACAAGTGTTAGTCAATCTGGCTTCTAGGGCACACATATCTAACAGTTAATCACGTTAAGAACAGGAGAAGAGCCTCATTTTAATGTAGGTGAAGATCCTTACAAGAAATGTGAAGGCCTTTGATTCTTAAATAGAAGGTTAACCATGATAAGAATAGGAGGAGAACCTCATCTTAATATGGATGAAGATCCTTACAAGGGATGTAAAGATCTTTGGTTCTTAAATAGGAGGTTAACCATGATAAGAATAGGAGGAGAACCTCGTCTTAATGTGGATGAAGATCCTTATGAGGGATGTGAAGGCCTTTGATTCTTAAACAAGAGGATAACCACGTTATGAATAGGAAAAGAACCTCATCTTAACATGGGTGAAGATCCTTCTGAGGGATGTGAAGGCCTTTAGGTCTTAAATAGGAGGTTAGACACGATAAGAACAGGAGGATAACCTGATCTTAACGTGAGTGAAGATCCTTATGAGGGATGTGAAGACCTCCAGTTCTTAAATAGGAGAGGTTAACCATAATAAGAATGGGAGAAGAACCTCATCTTAATATGGATGAAGATCATTATGAGGGATGTAAAGGCCTCTAATTTTTAAACAGGAGGTTAACCTAAAGGAAAAATCTAGGGTTTGCAAGATCTATTTCAAAACTTTTTCAAAATAAAGACAGCGAAAGCTATAGATTAATCATATTAATCTATAAAATAATACAAAAATTTTTAGATCTAGAATCTAATGACATGATATATGCAATCATATAAATCTAAAAATTAAATATTAAATAAAATAATGATATTGATCATATCAACATCAAACTAAACTAGATCTAATCTAGTGGGAGAAAGAGATCGAATCTCTTTTACCTTTCGCAAGTTAGAGTCACCACTTGCTAATTTAAGGCTGAGGATATTGCTTTGAGTAGCACAAGTGTCTGGTCTCTATGGAAAATCCATGTGAAGCCGCGATCTTAATATGAATTCTAGCAATCAAAAATTAATACAGTATGCTAGTACTGTGCTGATCCTTCTTCGATGATTACTCATAGATCTCATTTTTCAATAACTTGGACCTTACAAGAATTAGAGGAGATAGGGAGGATCTGGGGGAGGGAATACTCTTTTAAAATCTCACAAGGAATAGAGGAAGAAGACAATAAAAATTCCTTAGAGAAGAACCCTTTCTTCTCTTATCTTTTTCTTTCACCAAGACATAATTGTTTGTATGTTTACAAAACACCACACCCAAAACCCCTTTGCACCCAAGGTTCCCATGCCCAAGGCTTCTCTCTCAGATCTAATACCCATAAAATTCTCATGCCCTAACTCTCTTTAAATAGAGAGTTATGATAGAGTCCTTGTCTAGGTCAAATACCTAGAAAGGTATGTCCAAATTAAGCAAGGAATTAGGCCCTCCTCCAAATTTTATGGTGTGGAATACCAAGAATTGGCACATAATCCTTTCTCTTTCTCTCATGAAAAAATCAGAAAAAAAATCAAAAGGATTGGCACAACAAAGAGATAAGGACATGTGTGGTGTCAAAATCTATCCAATAAAGTCCTAGGTCAAAACAACTTATTTGTTTTGACCTAGTCCACTACTAATTTCCTTCTAGGAATGAGAGAGAGCAAAGGGGTGTGCGTGGGCTACCTGGATATGGGATTTCTCACACAAAAAATCATGGGAAGGGCATGGAGAAAGGTGGGTCGGAAAGGAGAGAGAGTCCTAGTCAGACTAGGACTTTATATTTTGACTTGGTCCAACTAGTTTTTGAACCTAAGTAAATCAAAACTCGTGCAACCCAATTATGGATGATCTTAGTCCAACTAAGAGCTCAATTAAATTAGATTAAATTAAATTTAAATCTAATTTAAATTCTAATCAAATTAAAAATTAGGTATACATAAGTCCTGATTGAATAGGGACTTAAATTCCAATCAAATTCCAATCAAATTAGAAATTAGAAATTGGCTTATCCCATAAACCAATTGAACTTGATCCAATCAAAGCCAAACCAAATCTAATTGAAATTTATTCAATTAGACATAATCTTAGCTCTTTGGCTCAGTCAAATTGAACCAATTAGCAATCCAATTTCTAATCAATCCTCCTACAACACTTGTACTAGGTTAAATATTAATCATATTGAATATTTATCCTAAAATGATCCTTAATCGTTGATCAACCTTTTGATTAGATCGAGACCTCTAATATGTGTGATCTCATAGGTTCAAACCTAAGCCAGTAGCATAAGAATAAATTTCTATACCAATCAAAATGATCGTTTAGCAATGATACTCGACGGCCGGATAGATCGAATGTATAAAGCAACACTCTTAGAACCTATGTGGATATGGTTTTCATATAATTCATCTCCTTGATTTAAATTCTTATAGGACAACTCAGGATTTAACTATCAACCCTGATTAGGTCATCTACTTTATATTTCAAAATATCAAATCCATCACATGGATTATCCTGGCCAAGATTTTGCTAAATTGAAATACAGCAATGCATTATCTCCAAATTCTTGGAGTGATCAATCTTATCTTGATCACTCACTGACTTCATAAGTACTTTACTATGTCTAAAAATCTTTTATAATTAAATTAAAAATTTAGATAGTCTGGCACCAAAGCATAGTGAGTTGCTTGCAAGCCAGTGTGGTGATCTCAGGTCTAAGAGACATTTATATCCATATCCCATCAGAGCAATTCTTGATAGCAGAATGCTCTGAAGTTGGTCACGTTTAGTGATGATGTATCCCTACATCTCATATATATGCCATACCAGTATCTTCACACTCTTTGATTAAGAGGACAGTTAGCCTATATAGTACACAATGATCTATACTTGATAAACATTGTCGTCTTAGTTAACAACGTATTATTTGATCGCGAATAATTTAGAGACTAATCGATAAATTCTCTTTATCGAAACTAAATAGTCCTAAGGACTTCATCCCAATGCAGAGTTAATTAGAAGATATAGACTTATGATGAAAAATATTAGAATAAAATTTTATTTATTAAAAAATTATTTATATTTTATAAAATAGCATAACCATCAACAGGCTGATGATTGGCTTTGGAACATATTTTCAAATAACTTTTACTTATCCTAAAGCCACTCGGTACAGTATCTAATACCCATCTTTGACTTGTGGTCGTCAAACTTCTTTACTATTAGGACTTTAGTGAAGGAGTCAGCTAGGTTCTCCTTTCCATCGATCTTTTGAAGATCGACGTCATCTCGATCTATGATCTTCCAAACTAGGTGATAGAAATGCAATATGTGCTTCATCCACTAGTGTGCCTTCGGTTCCTTCACTTGAGCGATGGCTCCAGTGCTATTGTAGTAGAGCAAGATTGAACCATCTAGGGAGGGACTATTGGAAAATGTGTCCTAAAGTCAATTATCAGCCTATTGATGGTTTAGTTATATTATAATTATAATTAATTTATTAATGAATAAAATATATTTTTAGCATTTTTTCATCATAAAATTTTCATCTTCTAACAAACTTCATTGTTGTGATGAAGTCTTTAGAACTATGTAGATCCAATAAAAAGAGGATTTGTTGATTAGTTCTTAAAACTATTCACGATCAAATGATAGGCTGTTAATAAGGACGACAGCATCTATCGAGCATAGATTGCTGTGTACCATATAGGTTGGTTATCCTCTTAACCAAGGAGTGTGGAGACACTGGTATGGCATACAGGTGAGATGTAAGGGTACATCGCATTGAACGTGACCAACTCCAGAGCATTTTGCTATCGAAAATATCTCTGATAGGATATAGGTATAAGTGTCCCTTAGATCTAAGATCACCTCAGTGGCTTGCAAGCAATACACTCAATAATGGAAGGCTTTTGGGCATAGTCGAGTACTTGCAAAGTCGGTGTGTGATAAAGATGGGATTGACCACTTCAAAAGTTGGAGAAGAATGTATCATTGTATTTCAATATATCAAAATCTTGACCAGGA
This sequence comes from Cocos nucifera, assembly GCA_006176705.1. Lineage (NCBI taxonomy): Eukaryota > Viridiplantae > Streptophyta > Magnoliopsida > Arecales > Arecaceae > Cocos > Cocos nucifera. The sequence continues at coordinate 26,968 of QRFJ01004788.1, read as the reverse complement.
TAATCCATGAGATGGATTTGGTATTTTGAAATATAATATGGACAGACTGATCAGAGTTGATAGTTGAACTCTGAGATATTCTATGAGCATTTTGATCAAGAGGATGAATTATATGGAAACTATATCCACATGGGTTCTAAGGATGTTGTTCTACACATTCGACCTATCCGACCATTGGGTACCATTGCTAGATGGTCACTTTGATTGGTATAAAAATTTATTTTTATGCTACCAGCTTAGGTTTGAACCTATGGGGTCATACACATTAGAGTTTATAATCTGATCGAATGGTTGATCAATGATTAAGAATCGTTCTAGGGTTAAACAATCAATACGATTGATGTTTAATCTAGTGCAAGTATTGTAGGAGGATTAATTAGTAATTAGATTGCTAATTTACTTAATTTGATTAACCCAAAGGATTGAGACTAAGTCTAATTAAATATGATTTAATTAGATTTGATTTCGGCTTGATTGGATCAAGTCCAATTGATTTATTGGATAAGCTAATTGCAAGGAAGAACTAGTCCTAGTTCAATTAAGACTTGGGTCAACCCAATTTCTAATTTGATTAGAAACTTAATTTAGATTTAAATCTAATTAAATCTAATTTAATTAGGTTAAGATCTATTTTAATTGGATTGATTTAATTTTGGATTTATTTGGTTTGAGAAACCATATTTGACCAAGTCAAATATGGAATCCTAGTGAGACTAGGATTCATATCCTTGCGCCATATGAGCCTCCACGCCAACCCCATGCCCCTTCTTTGGTTTTACATGAATTATTCACATTGCAAAAGAGTCCCCACATGCCCAAGCTCTTTTTCTTTCTTTCTTACAAGGCAATTAGTTGTGGATCAAGTCAAACAAGGTAATTAGTTTAGATTTAAAATTCTATGTGATAGAATTTTGAGAAACCAAAATTCTATGCTTGCCGCCCAATCCCTGATTTTTCTCTTATATGGTGGAAAAAAAGGATTTTGTGTGCCAATTTGTGATGGTCCATGGCTAGAAGAAAGGAGGGGGCGCCCAAACTTATTGCCTTAATTGAACCTACCTTGTCTTGGTTTTTGAGCTAGACAAGACTCCTCCATATCTCATTATTTAAAATAAATTTTGAGCTAATTTTTTTATAAATTCTAGACCATTGAGAGAGGTTTTTGATGTGTGAAAATCAAAGGAAAAAGCTTCTTAGGTGTTGGGTTTTCAATCTAGGTATCTAGGTGAGAGAAGAAAGAAGAAGAAGAGGGTCTTTTTCTAAGGTTTCTTCAATTCATCCCTTTTCCTCCATCTTTGAGATTTATTTTTAAGTATCTCAGATCTAAAGTCTCTTCTCTTCCTTCTAATCTTTAGAGAGTCCAAATCTTGAAGAAGAAAGCATCGGATCGATCGTCAAAGAAGGGTCAGCATAGTACTAGCATACTATGCTGATTTTCGAAGATCAAACTTCTGATCGAGATTTGTGGACTCGTGTGGACATCTTTTAGAGAACGGACATATGTGTAGCTCAGAGTTTCATCCTCAAGCCTAGATCAGTAAGTTAGAACATCTAACATGCATAGGTAATATAGATATGATCTTTTGTTACATACCTGCAATACATCTAGTGTAGATCTATGTTGATACGATCAACACCTTTTCTTCTTTCTTATATTTTTAATTTTTAATTTAATCTCATGCAATAATCATGTAATAGAATCTTATATCTAGAATCTTCTCTAATTTTATGAATAAATTTTGATTTATTCTAGTCTTTCGCTACCTGATCTTGAAAAAGTTTCAAGATTTAGTCATGAAACCCTGGATCTGGTTCCTTCAATTGGTATCAGAGCCTAGGTTGATTATTACATAATTTTAGGTATATTTTAGATTATTTCTTAGATTAGATCTGATTTATAATCTGATTGTTAAATCTAAAATTAAAAATTATGATCATACGAACTGATTATAAGGTTGTCCTGCTATAAGGTTTACCTCTTATAGTGGAGAGATTGTCCTAGTACATATAGATCTATTTTTTATCATTAAAAAAGTTTTAGATCTGAAAATAAAGTTTTAGATTGCACGGACTGATTATAAAATTATCCTACTATAAGGTTTATTCGTTACAGTGGAGAGGTTGTCCTAGTACATGCTGATCTAAAATATTGATCATAAAATTTTAGATTAGATCTAAGAGATTTTATGATCTGATTAAAAATATTTTAATCTAATTTTAATTATCATAAATGTATTAGATTTGATCTAAGATAATTTACGATTGATTTGAATTGAAATCATTTCAATTACATGAACCTATTTAGATTAGATCTAAAGTAGTTTCATGCTTATCTTATTTGCGTATTGATTATGAATCAAACATGCAACTTGATTGGTAGAACCACGTTATAAAAATATTTTACAAACATAAAAATTATTTTTAAAAAGCCGAATCCTAATCCTCAGCTTAAAACTTAATTAAGAATTAAGAAGTTATTTGATTAGGATCTAGGATTGTGAATTGAAGATCCTAAGACACAAATCATAACACATTGGGTTAAATGGGTTAGTGGGGATTAGGTCCATTAATTAGGTTAGACCTAGGGTTAGATTAAAGAATGGACTTAACTAGAGAATTGATTAAATCTAATCAATTGCTATCTTAGATTAGGTCAATGATTCTCTAGATCAATTACAATAGTTATAGTTGGTTAAGTTCATATCTTTAACAAGACACAAGATGGACTTGATTCTTGGCTACGTGGTCTAGCACAAACTATTAGGTTGATCCAATCAAGACTAATTAAAATAGTTGGTGTTTAAGATAAATTAGATCGGTGGTCTTTAACTGGCAGCATGCTTAGCTGGCCATTTTTGATAGTGTCTAAGACAAGCTTTGGCAGACCCTCCCACTGATTGAACTTACTTAGCCTCTTGGTGAGATTTATTTTAATTGGATCATTTGACTATTCGAGCTGACCCATGTCAGCTAGGTAAATCAGTGTGACTGATTTAGGTGCTTATAGACCAACCTATTAGTGGTCTTCCTTATGCTGACTTGGTGAAGCCAGTGGAAGAATCATGATAAGTTGGTTTATTTGATCTTCTCTCTTTCTTAAATTAAAATCCTCTATAATTATTAGATCTTTAAAATAAAATAGTTATGGTGATAACTAGATCATAGCCTCCCATTAAATGGATAATAATGGATCCATTAGTTGGATAATCATTGGAGGCCCATAGGCCTGGTGCTTATCTGCTAATAGAATTATCATTCATAATATAATTTCTTGGCCATGTCTCTCTAAATGGTGGTTAGGTTGATCAACCATAGTTGGGCTTAATCATTCATTAGTAAGATAGACCAAGTATGATCATATTAATGGTTGGACCTAACCAAAACTTTCAATGGAGGCCCTAGCCTATTGAAAAGATACCTAGGGCAAAATTAAATTATTAAAAATTATTTAAAAAAATAATTGATAATGAACCTATCCTTAGATGTACCTAGGTTGATCAACCATAGTTGGGCCTATGTGCACTTTATGTGGATTCTAGTATCCACTAAGAAATTAGGATAATTCCTCGAATTAGAGGTAGAAACTACCAATTCGAATAAAATAGTGGGAGAACCATTTTTGATTAAAGTCCAAATCTTAAGGATTAATAAATCAATTACTAAATAGGCTTTTGGTTCTCCTTTATGCAGTTAAACCCAAAACATAGTTGCTCCATTTATTGTTAGATAGTGATATACTTATGGGACCTAAGTTCGATAATAAGTATCGAAAGTTGAATATTGTTTAACAGCATGAAGTGGTTCATGCTGGGGCCTCTATGCCTAGATTAAACATAAGGTCCAAGAATAACCTAGATTAAGTAGAGTGCTATAATGAGCAGGGACATTGGAAGAAGAACTATCCTCAATATCTTGATGATCCGAATAGGCTGAATAAGAGAGATGAGCAAGTAGTTGCTGATCAAGGATGTTATATGAAAACATCTTATAATTTTTCTATTTATGATATTTTTTCTTGGGTATTGGATATCGAATGTCTAGTCCATATTTGCAATATATTGCAAGGACTTCAAATTAATAGAAGATTTAAAAATAATGAGTGATTTCTGAATGTTGGAGATGGAAGGTCTGTTCTAGTTCTAGCTATGGGAATAGTTTAACTTATTCTTAATACTAATATCATTTCTTTAAATGAATGTTATTATTGTCCTTTCTTTCTGATGAATATAATCTTTGTTGTCATTTATCCTTAAAAAAAGATTATTGTGATATTATTATGAATGATATTATAATAATGCAAGGACAACAAAAAAATGGTATTTATATTTTATCACAACCTATGAGTATAATGTTCACTTTTAGAAAATATCCTAGATTAGATAATGTCTCTGATATCTACCAGTGGCACTGTAGGTTAGGTCATATTAACAAGAATAGGATAAACAAGTTGAGAAAATCCTCGAAGTCAATGATTATAAATCACTTCCAACCTATGAGATCTTTCTTCTCGAAAAAATGACTAAGTCATCTTTTATTGAAAAAGATGAAAGAGCCATTGAGCTCTTTGGTCTAGTACATACTAATGATCTATCTAGGTATGTGGACCTATGAGTACAAGTGCTAGAAGTGGATATTTCTACTTCATCATTTTCACAGATGATCTATCCAGGTATGGATATGTCTATCTGATGAAACATAAATCAGATTCATTTGAAATGTTCAAAGATTTCGAAGTGAAGTAAAAAAATAAATTGGAAAGAATATTAAAACTCTTTGATAGGATCGAGGAGGTGAATATCTATCCAGTGAGTTCTTGATATATCTAGGAGAGAATGGGATTCTCTCACAGTAGACTCCTTCAGAAGCACCACAGCATAATGGTGTATCGAAAAGAAGAAATCAAATCTTGTTAGACATGGTTCGATCCATGATGGGGTTTGCTAGTCTGCTTGTTTTATTTTGGGATTATGCACTTGAGACTGCATGTTATATATTGAACAATGTACCAAGTAAATCTATCGCAAAGACTCCATATGAGATATGGACTAGGCGTAGGCCTACACTCTCTCCCTTTTAGATTTAGGGTTGTCCGGCCTATGTCAAACATTTGGATACAGATAATCTTGGAGCCTAGTCTGATAAGTGTGTGTTTATAGGATATCTCAAGGAAAGTAAGGATTACTATTTCTACCATGCTGATGAACAAAAGATGTTTGTCAGTCTTAAGACAATCTTTTTAGAAAAGAAGTTCCTTGGTGAAGGAACTTTTTTCTCTAAGATTAAACTTGATGAAGTTCAATAGATAGAAAGACCGACATCTGTAGCTAAATCTGAGTCGAATTTGATTAGATTAGATCTGTAGCCCAATATACCTGCACCATTAAGGTGATCCGGTAGAGTATCGTGTCAACTGGATAGATATTATGATTTTTTGGTTCGGAGTGGTGATCACATCATACTCGATGAGAATGATGAGGATCCGATCATCTATATGGATGCAATGTAGAGATCTTATTTTGAGAAATAGCTTGAAGCCATGAAATTCAAAATAGAGTCCATGAAGGTCAACGATGTGTGGATATTGGTTGACCCACCCAAAGAGGTTAAATCCATTGGATGTAAATGGATCTTTAAAAGGAAGAGGAGCGTAGACGAAAAGGTAGAGAACTATAAAGCCCATCTGGTTGCCAAGGGATATCGTCAACATTATGATATTGACTATGATGAGATGTTCTCTTTTGTGGTAATGCTCAAATTCATTTAGATAATACTTGTAATAGCTGCCCATCTAGACTATAAAATCTGACAAATGGTGTAAAGACAACTTTCCAAAATGGAGAGCTGATCGAAGAGGTGTATATGATACAACCTGAGGGATTTACATCCATAGATGAATCCAAGGTATGCAAACTTCAGAGATCCATTTATGGATTGAAGCAGACATCTCGAAGTTGAAATGTGCATTTTGATAAGGTGATCAAAACGTATGGCTTCGTTAAAAATGGAGAAGAGCCCTACATTTATAAATGGGCAAATGGTCCAGTAGTGGTATTTCTTGTCTTGTACGTGGATGATATTCTCCTAATCGAAAATGACATTCCTATACTATAGGGAATAAAAAATTGGTTGGTATCGCAATTCTCTATGAAGAACTTGGGTGAAGCATCCTACATCCTAGGAATGAAGATCTATAGGAATAGATCTAAGAGGATGCTCGGGTTATCCCAGTCCATGTACATAGATACTGTGCTAAAGAGGTTCAACATGAAAAATTCCAAAAAGAACTATCTTTCGATAGACCATGAAATTTCTCTCTCTAAGAAGGATTGTCTAACAACCCTTGAAGAGAGAGAGCATATAAGTAAAGTCCTATATGCTTCGATAGTGGGATCTATCATATACACCATGACATGTATGAGACTAGATGTGGCATACTAACCAAAAGTAGTGAGTAGATACCAATCTGATCCTGAAAAAAATCACTGAAAAGTAGTTAAAGCCATCCTTAAGTATTTGAGAAATAATAAGGATCAATGGTTGGTTTATGGCAAGTCAGATCTAAAACTTATGGGGTTTAAAGATTCCAACTTTCAATCTAACTATGATGACAGCGGAAGCATGTTGGGTTACATCTTTACTTTAAATGGTGGAGCCATCTACTAAAAGAGTTTCAAGTGGCATACTATGGCAGACTCTATTTATGAAGTAGAGTACATTGTCACATTAGATGCAGATAAGAAAGCTGTATGGCTGAGAAAATTCATCATCGAGCTCGAAATAGCATCATCCCTTGATGACCCGATCTTGCTTTACTGCGACAGCATTGGTGCCATTGCTCAAGCGAAGGAACCAAAGGCACACTAGCAGACGAAGCACATATTGTATCATTTTTACCTGATCCAAGAGATTGTGGATCAAGGAGATGTCGACCTTCAGAAGATCGATGAAAAGGAGAACCTGATCGACCCCTTCACTAAAGCCCTTGTGATAAAGGAGTTCGACAAGCATAAGTCGAAGATGGGTATTAAATACTGTGCCGAGTGGCTTTAGGACAAGTGAGAGTTATTGAAAAATGTGTCTCAAAACTAAACATTAGCCTATTGATAGTTGAACTATATTATAATTATAATTAATTTATTAATAAATAAAATATATTTTTGATATTTTTTCATCATAAAGTTTTTATCTTCTAACAAACTCCATTGTTGTGATGAAGTCCTTAGAACTATTTAGATTTGATAAAGAAAGGATTTGTCAATTATGTTGGTACATCGTCTTGGCATCACCTAGCTCTGATGTCATATTGCTGAAGCCCCTGATCTTTAGCATGGACCATAGGAGACCTTTGATGTTCTCTAAGGCAGCGTATCATAGATCCATCATCTAGATCTATGATGGGGCACCTCCCTCCTTGGGCTTGAGGGAGGCGCCCCCTCTCTAGGGCTTCTTCAGGAACCTAGGGCAACTACTCTAGAGAGAAGAGAGAGGAGAGGTTGAAGTGGGAGGTGCCCCCTCTCTAGGGCTTCTTTAGAAACCTAGGGCAACTACTCTAGAGAGAAGAGAGAGGAGAGGTTGAAGGAAGAAAAGATCTATATTGCTTGCACCTATGAAAACCCTAATACAACCTATGTATTTATACATGGCCAGTAGGTCCAACCAAAAACTTTTCTGGCTAACCCAATACATGAAAATACTCATCAAGCCTAGGTACACCCATGTCTCCCATGCTCTCATCCTCTAGATTTAAGCCCGATCTATACATGAGTTAGCCCCCTTAAGACCTCTCAAATCAGGCCTTAAGACCCTAGGATAAGTCCCTATCCTAGTCCAAAACAGTCCCTCATATAGCTCTGCCCACAGACTAAGCCGGCTCAGTCTCAGCACTGAGCCAGCTAACCTGAGACTGGGTCAGCTCAGTTTTAGACTGAGGTGACCCAGTTGTGTGCCAAGCTATAGTTCCGAACATGCTTCTCTCTATTTGGCCTTTCCTCTGAGACTTAGCCGATCCAGTTTTAGACTGAGCCGGCTAACCTACATAAATGATCCTTTCTGTAGTCTTGATTTTTCAGATTTGGTTCCTTGTTCCACCTTGAATTTTAGATCTTTGAGGCACCAACCAAGCCTCTGAAATCTCCAAAGCCAACACCTTGACTCCTCCCGTGGCTTCCCATGGCTTAGGAGCACCATCAATCCTCATAATCTCCACCTTGGTGCCCTAAGCCTTGGCAAATCCATCGGCAATGCACTCCTGCACGATCCCACTATCGATGTGCACCCTAACAGCACCTATGCAAACATCACCTCCGTCAATCCTCTTCAGCTGTTGTGCACCTTTGAGGCCTTTGGGATGACCGCCTCCACTGCTGAAGACCTATGCTTGCTTCTTGGCACCATCCTGAAATTGTAGAATCCCTTCTGCTTAGTAGCTGCATCACTTTCTCTGAAGTTTTTTGGAGAATCTACAGCATTTCTATACCAGCACATGCTGTACCACCTGACACGACCTCCTCAAAGCTATGCCTATCCACCTGCATATGCCGCTCCACTAGGAACTGTGCATCACTGGCACTGACCCTCAGCTCTGAACTCATGTCAAATTTTCTCTCTACTTATGAAGCCACCATTATGGAGCTCCACCTATATCCAAAGTCCACCTGATGCTGCAGAAGTTGACTCTGTCATCGAGTTCCTCGAGGCTAACCAATCAATGCTGCATTGCTGAGCCTGCCACTGCATCTCGAACGCCATCGTTGCCCCTTCGAACCCTCCACACTCTACGGTCCTCTTTAAAGCTATCTCAGATACCTCCACAACCTGTGGGCACCTCCAAAACCCAAGAGCTCATCGAACTCCTTTGAATCCAGTGACTGAACCCTAGAGAATTCCACCCTAGCCTTCTCCTCTTCTGCCCTTGCACCAGCCATCGCTTTAGTTACGCCTGGAGGAACTACAGCTCAAATTCTGTCATGGGCTCAGATCCACCTACCTCATCCTAAGGCTCTCGAGACTCCATGGCTCTCTCTAAGACTTGCTTTCGACCTTCCTGAGATGCCTCCTAACACTCTCTACTAAGATACCTCCCTTGGCTACTGCATTGCCAAGCCTCTCTCAGTCTCGTGTCTCTCGGAATGCACTACTACAACACTCCAGTGCTTCCTGACTCATCTTGACACTACCTCCTCATAGGTATCCAGATCCTCTCTTGTTGTATAAAAACTACTGAACTGCGACTCTCCCTAGTACTCCTATAGAAGAAATCTTATCTAGGATACTCTTGATTGTATGAGACCTCTTGGCGCTTCCTGAGACCTTTTGGCTCTCCCTGAGACCTACTCCCGATCTCACTAAGATGCCCCTGACACTCTCTACTAAGATACCTTCCTTGGCTGCTGCACCATCGAGTCTCTCTCAGTCCCTATGCCTCCAGGATAGCGCCCCTACAGCACTCCAGTGCTCCCTGACTTGTCTCTACGATGCTCTATAGCTATCCAACCCTAACCTGCTAGAGCTCCATGGATCATCCATCTTCATCATCTCTAAGGCTCCACAAATCCATACTTTGGTCGAACCACTAAATACATCTTCGATTACTTCCCCACCTTCCTGCAATCAAAGAATGTATAGTCGCTTCTTTAGCCTTCCTTCGACCATTATTCCTTGAAAAATCTCTCTTCAATAGCCCCACATTGTCCATCTTTATAGAAAATCCTGATGCTCTCTACTAAGGTACCTTCCTTGACTACCACATCGTCGAGCCTCTCTCAGTCTTGCATCTCCAAGAAAGCACTACGGCAGCACTCCAGTGCTCCCTGCCTTGTCTACCATCATACACCTCAATTTTTCCACCAAGACCAACCAGCAAATCATGCATCCAAACCTTCCAACCTGGGAAAAATCCTTTTCGTTAATCCTCTCAGCCTCCACCTTCGATCCACTGCTCTTAGTTGGCTAAACCACAGTAATAACAAAGGTAGATCTACATACCATGGAATACTCATGTAGATTCCTGATTTCATCCTATATGGAAGTTCTTCGCTTTCACGCACCATCAGGCTTTGATATCAATTATTGGTGCATCATCCTGACATCACCTAGCTCTGATGCCATATTGTGGAAGCTCCTGATCTTTAGCATGGACCGCAGGAGATCTTTGATGTTTTCTAAGGCAGCGTATCATAGATCCATCACCTAGATCTATGCTGGGGCACCTTCTTCCTTGGGATTGAGGGAGGTGCCCCCTCTCTCTAGGACTTCTTCAGGAACCTAGGGCAACTACTCTTGAGAGAAGAGAGAGGAGAGGTTGAAGGAAGAAAAAATCTATATTGCTTGCACCTCTAAAAACCCTAATACAACCTATGCATTTATATATAGCCATTAGGCCTGACCAAAAACTCTCCTAACTAATCCAATACATGAAAGCACTCATCGAGCCCATGTACACCCATGTCTCCCATGCTCTCATCCTCTAGATCTAAGCCCGATCCATACACGAGTTAGCCCCCTTAAGACCTTTCAAACCAGGCCTTAAGACCCCAAGGATAAGTTTCTATCCTAGTTCCAAACAGATCCTCATGTAGCACTACCCATGGATTGAGCCAGCTCAATCTCAATACTAAGCTGGCTAACCTGAGACTGGGTTAGCTCAGTTTTAGACTGAGTCAATCCAGTTGCATGCCAAGCTATAGTCACGAACGTGCTCCTCTCTGTTTGGCCTATCCTCTAAGACTTAGCTAACCCAGATTCAGACTGAGCTAGCTAACCTACATAAATGACCCTTTCTACAGTCTTAATTCTCCAGCTTTGGCTCCTTGATCCACCTTGAATCCTAGATCTCTGAAGCACCAACCAAGCCCCCAGAATCCTCGGAGCCAACACCCTGGCTCCTCCTATGGCCTTTCAAGATTTGGGAACACCACGGGAAGAGCCAAGGTGTTGGCTTCGGAGATTCTAAGGGCTTGGTTGGTGCTTCAGAGTCCTGAGATTCAAGGAGGAGTAAGAAACCAAAGCTAGAAAATTAAGACTGTAGAAAGAGTCATTTATGCAGGTTAGCCGGCTCAGTCTGAAACTGGATTGACTAAGTCTCAAAGAATAGACCAAACAGAGAGGAGTGCATTCGGGACTATAGCTTGGCACGCAACTAGGTCAACTTAGTCTAAAACTGAACTGACTCAGTATCAAGTTAGCCGGCTCAATCTCAGCACTGAGCCAGTTCAGTCTGCAGGCAGAGCTAAGTGAGGGTCTGTTTGGGGCTAGGATACGGACTTATCCTAGGAGTCTTAAGGCCTGATTTGAGAGAGCTTAAGGAGGCTAACTCGTATATGGGTCGGGCTAAGATCCAGAGGATGAGAGCATGGGAGACATGGGTGTACATGGGCTCGATGAGTGCTTTCATGTATTGGATTAGCTAGGAAGATTTTGGTCGGGCCTAATGGCTATGTATAAATACATAGGTTGTATTAGAGCTTTCAGAGATGCAAGCAATATAGATCTTTTCTCCCTTCAATCTCTCCTCTTTCTTCTCTCTAGAGTAGTTACTCTAAGTTCTTGAAGAAGCCCTAGAGAGAGGGGGTGCCTCCCTCAAGCCCAAGGAGGGAGGTGCTGCAGTATAGATCTAGGTGATGGATCTATGATACGCTGCCTTAGAGAACATCAAAGATCTCCTATGATCCATACTAAGGATTAGTGGGCTTTCGCAACATGGCATCAGAGCTAGATGATGCCAAGATGATGCTCAATCCTCATAAATTAGTTCTTAAAACTATTTACGATCAAATAATAGGCTGTTAATAAGGACGACAGCATCTATCGAGCATAGATCGCTGTGTGCCATATAGGTTGGTTGTCCTCTTAACCAAAAAATATGAAGACACTAGTATGGCATACAGGTGAGATGTAAGGATACATCATCATTGAACATGACCAACTCCAGAGCATTCTGCTATCAAGAATGTCTATGATGGGATATAGGTATAAATGTTTCTTAAACCTAAGATCAGCTCAGTGGCTTGCAAGCAACTCACTATGCTTTGATATTAGACTAACTAAATTTCTAATTCAGTAATGGAAGGTTTCTAGGCATAGTCAAGTACTTGCAAAGTCGATGTGTGATCAAGATGGGATTGACCACTCCAAGAGTTAGAGAAGAATATATCACTGTATTTCAATATGGCAAAACCTTGGCTAGGCTAATCCTTGAGATGAATTTGGTATTTTGAAATACAATGTGGACAGCCTGATCAGAGTTGATAGTTGAACTCTGAGGTATCCTATGAGCATTTTGGTCAAGGAGATGAATTAAATGAAAACTATATCCGCATGGATTCTAAGGATGTTGTTCTGCACATTTGACCTATTCGATCATTGGATATCATTACTGGATGGTCACTTCGATTGGTATAAAAATTTATTCCTGTTATACCAGCTTAGGTTAAGACCTATGGAGTCACACACATTATAGTTCATGATCTAATCGGATGATTGATCAATGATTAAGAACCATTCTAGGATTAAACGATCAATACGATTGATGTTTAACCTAGTGCAAGTGTTGCAGAAGGGTTAATTAGCCATTAGATTGCTAATTAGCTTAATTTGATTAAGCTAGAGGACTGAGATTAAGTTTAATTAAATATAATTTAATTAAATTTGATTTGAACTTGATTGGATCAAGTTTAATTGGTTTATTCAATAAGCCAATTGCAAGAAAGAACTAGTCCTAGTTCCATTAGGACTTGGATCAACCCAATTTCTAATTTAATTAAAAAATTAATTTAGATTTAAATCTAATTTAATTAGATTCTTAATTGGGTTAAGATCTATTTTAATTGGATTGATTTGCTTCTAATTTTATTTGATTTGAGAAATCATATTTGACCAAGTCAAGTATGGAATCCTAGTGAGACTAGGATTCATATCCTTGCACCATATGAGTCTCCACGCCAACCCCACGCCCCTTCTTTGGTTTTACATGAATTATACACATCCCAAAAGAGTCCCCATGTGCCCAAGCTCTTCTCCTTTCTTTCTTACAAGGCAATTAGTTGTGGATTAAGTGAAACAAGGTAATTGGTTTAGATTTAAAATTCTATGAGATAGAGTTTTGAGAAACCAAAACTCCTTCCCATGCTTGCCACCCAATCCCTAATTTTTCTTTAGTTTTCTATGGTAGAAAAGAAGGATTTTATGCACCAATTTGTGGTGGTCCATAGCTGAAGGAAAGGAGGGGGTGCCCATGTTGGGAAATATGAGGGTTTCATGCATAGATTTCAAAACTTATTCAAAATTAAAGCAGTGGAAGACATAGATTAAATAGTTTAATCTATAATATACATATAATCAGATTACAAAATCCTACATCAAGGATCTAAAATATGTCATGATGCAAATATAAATCTTAAAATAAATTAATCATAAGTGGTATTAATCATATCAATACCTGGATCTAGAATAATTCTAGATCTAATCCTAGATCATATCTAGGATACCAAGAGATCAGATCTCTTATCTTTGCATGGGTCGAGAATTCTATAGTTAATTTTTATTATTGCTTTTAGAGCCACACACACATCCAACCTCTACAGATGATCCATACAAGCCTACAACACAGATCGGAGGTTCGTTGAATGAAGATTTGCTCGAAGTGCTAGCTTCTCGCGGATTCCTCCTGGTGGTCAATCAAATACATATTCTCTGGATCTCTTGGACACTCTAAGAGATAAAGAATATGAGGAGGAATAAGAAAGGAATCCAAACCTTGGATCTTCCATAAATCAAAAAATAAAATCAAGAAAAAATAAATCCTAAGAGAAGATAAATCTTATCCTTCAGGACATCAACGATTGATGTCTTGAAAATATCTCTATACTAGGACAAGAGGAGACATTCTTCTCTAGGATTTTTTTTAAGTTTCTAGATCTAATATTTTTTATTTTTATCATATAAAATTTTTATAAGAAATTGGAGAAGAAGGGTTCTCAAAAAAATTCTAAGAGAAGACATTCTTCTCTTCTTCTTCACTCATCAGGACATGATCAAATCATGTCCAAAAAGTACATCATGCCCCAACAAATTGGAGCACTTATCCCTACACCCTATTCCTCTCTCTCTCAGATTTTTATCACACAAAAATCATAAAGAATAAACAAGAGAAAAAATATAAAAAAAAATAAAGAGAAGACAATGACATCAACCTTTGATGTCTTAATTGAAGGCTCTTCTCCAAGAATCTTGGCATCCCAAAATCACCATGCCTTTGCCTCCTTTTCCTCTGGTTTTTCATAAATTTTTTGGGATTTATCACATCCTCAAAGGGCCTTGAAAAGTGGCATGGGTTAACAACCAAAGACTAGGTCAAAGACTAGTCTTAGAAGGACTCTTGGTGGCGTCCAACTTTTGGATGCCACCCTATCCCTTTCTCAATGTGGAGAACCAGCAAAAACATTTCTAAAAGGATGGGAAAGGGTGCACAACAATATGGGAGGTGTGAAGTTTATTTCCATAGAGAGAGAGAGAGAGAGAGAGAGAGAGAGAGTTTTAGGTTTTAAGGACTCAATCAAATAGAATCCCATGCATAACTACTTTCCAATTTTGACCAATTAAAAATTTATTCCAAACCTCCAGATTATGGGGCATGGGAAATCATTCTTAGGCATGTAATTAAGTTATGTTAACTTTTGGAAATGAAGTGTGGGTGTGGGCTTTCTTAGGCTCAAGGAAAGAGAGAGAGTCCCAGTCAAACTAGGACTCCTTTTTGACTAGGTCAAAATAAGTTTGAACCCAATTTAAATCCTATTTAAATCATATTAAATGCAACCCAATTAAGGGTGATCCTTGTTCAACTAGGAGCCCAATTAAATCAGGTTTAAACCATATTTAAATTAGATTGAAATCCCAAGTTAATTTGGAATTAGGTGCACTTAAGTTCTAGTCTAACAAGGACTTGTCCTTCCTCGTAATTGGCTTATCTAATAAACCAATTAGACTTAATCTAATTAAGTTAAAACTAATTCTAATTAAATTTAATTCAATTAGACTTGATCTCAGTCTGATTGCTTAATCAAATTGAGCTAATTAGCAATTCAATTGCTAATTGATCCTCCTGCAACACTTGCATTAAGTCAAACATCAATCGCATTGAATGTTTGACCTCGAAATAATTCTCAATCGTTGATTGATCATCTGATCAGATTACAAGCTCTAATATCTATGACCCCATAGGTTCGAACCTAAGTCGGTAGCATAGAAATTAATTTCTGTACCAATCGAAGTTATCATCTAGTAATGGTTCCCGACGTCCGAATAGGTCAAATATATGCAGAGCAATATTCTTAGAATTCTGGCCCATGGTTATCGTATAATTCATTTCTATGATCAATAATGCTCAAGATGACTTCGAGTACGTTGTCAAACACTCATATAAGTCATCTCTATTATGTCTTAAAATTTTGTAAATCCTATGACACCTCACGAGGATTACCCAGGCCTAGGTTTTGCTACATTGAAATACAGTGAGCCATTCTCTTCTTGAAGTTAATCAAGAGTGGTCAATCCCATTTTGACTCACACACCAACTTCACAAGTACTTGATTGTATCCAAAAATCTTCTGAATCTATGTTAGAAATACAGACAATCCGATACCAAAGTACAGTAAGTTGCTTGCAAGTCACCTTGGTGATCTCAGATCGGAGGAACACTTATACCAATTGGCCTTAGCTAACTACTCTTGACAGTAGAGTGCTATATTAATCACGTTCAATGCAGATGTACTTCTACATCTCACTTGGATGCCATACCAGTATCTCCACACTACTTGGTTATGAGGACAACCAACGCATATGGCATACAGCGACCTACACTCGATAAGTTATCGTCCTTTTTAATAACTTATCATTTGATCATGAACAATTTAAGAATCATTCGATAAATCTTCTTTTATCAATTGATTGTGGTTCTAAGAACTTCATCATCATTTAGAAGTTCATTTAAGAAAGATAGAACTTTTATGATGAATCAGCCAAATAACTATTATTATTAGATAATTCATATACTAATTCCAATCATCTACCACTTAGATGATTGGTTTTAGGACATATTTTCCAACAACTCCCACTTTGGACTAAAGCCAATCAGAACGATATCAAATATTCTATCTTCCACTTGAGTTCGTAGAACTCCTTAGTTTTGAGGCCTTAGCAAATAGGTCAGTCAACTTCTCCTTTTACATTAATCTTCTAAAGATTGACGTCACCCAGATCTAATATCTAAGGTGAAAGCGATGTAGAATATGCTGGTCCTTGGGTTCTTTAGCTTGAGCTATGGCTCCAGTGCTACAATAGGACTAGACCATTGGTGGAGGGTGCTACTCCCAATCAGCTAATGAATCTCAGCAACTGCGCAGCTTACATGGTAGCATCATATGCCATGATGTACTCTACATCACTAACATAATAGGCTAAAGTATACTACTTGGAACTTTTCCAGCAGATTGCTCCTATAATTAGGGTATGACCCAACATTCTCTTATTGTTATCTTATTTTGACTGAAATTAAAATATCCACATATTTTAAGTCAGTACTTTTATATTTGAGTCACCGAATCTTAGTATTTTCTAAATACTTAAAGATTGTCTAAACAATCTTTTAGTGGCTCTCACTTGGATCAGATGCTCACTACCTCTAGTGAGTATACCATGTCTGTTCTCGTACATGGAGAAATAAGATGACAGCTAACCTTTATTCCTTGCAATGCTGGAATGCCATTCTTGATTAAGAGAATTTCATCTATAGACAACATAAGGAATAATACTACAGAATATTTTGCCTACTTATTAATGCAGGGTTTATCTTTGTTTATAACAAAGACATACAATTAAAACGTATGTTTCAAAACTAAGATAATAGCCAAACGGGCTTTACAGGTCTTTTGCCTTCGTGTCTATGCTACTCTAATCCTTTTGAAAATTCATTCACACCCGATGGATTTTATCCCTTTAGGTGAATCATCTAGTGTCCACACACTATTGATTTTCATGGACTTTAATTTGGATCATGTGGCTCCAAGCCACTTCTTAGAGTCAGATCACTAAATTGTATCCCTATAGGTGATCGGATCCTTGTTGTTCTCATCAAGCTCAATAGGATCACTATCCCAGACCTAGATACTGAAGTATCTATCTAGCCAACATGGTACTCTACAGTATCTCCTTAAAGGTGATACTCTATCAAATCCAGTTCTATAGGTTTACCAGATAATGTCAGTTCTTTTCTACCAATTTAACTTTTACAAGTTCAACTTGACAGGCATCAGTTCCTTCTCTAAGAAACTTCTTTCCAAAAAGAATGACCTATTGCTGATGAACATCTTATGTTCTTTAACATAGTAGAATTAATAACTCTTAAACACTTATTGGACCAGGATCCAAGTTTATCTATGTGCAAATCTTTGACATAGCCCAATCAATCCCAAAATCAAAGCTGAGAGAGTCTAGGTCTATGTTCAATCTATATGAATATGGAGTCTATGCGATAGATTTACTCAAAACTTTTTTCAGAGTAAAACAAGTAATCAGTAAAGCATAACCCTGAAACAGGCAGACTAGTAAACCCTATTGTGGATTGAACCATGTCTAACAAAGTTCAATTTCTTCTTTCAGATACATTATGTTCTGAAAAGAAATCCACTAAGAGAGAATCCAATTTTCTCCTAGATATGTCATAAACTTCACTGGATAAGTATTTGCCTCCTCAATTTGATTGAAGAGTTTTAATACCTTATCTAATTTATTTTTCTATTTCATTATTGAATCATTTGAACATTTCAAATGATTTAGGCTAGATGCACCTATGACTAGATGGTCGTCTATAATGAAATATTATTATCTTCCTCTGGCACTTAAATTTATAGGTCCACATACATCACTATGTTTGAGACATAGAACTTTATTGGCTCCTTCACCTTTTTCCGTAAAAGGTGACTTTATCATCTTTCCAAGAAGACAAGATTCACAGGCTATTCTAGCCTATAGTGCCATAACTATATATTAGACACACTATCTAATCTAGGATGCTTGCCAATAGAATAGACTATATTAACAAGTTGTGATAACATATATATACCATTATTTAAATATCCAGAGAATATAGTAACACCATTTATAATGACATTACAAAACTCTTTCTATATTGAAATTTCATAATTGTCTTTGGCCATAAGGCCTACAAAAATGACATTCAAAAAAAAAACTAGGACAAAAATGACAAACATTAAGAACAATGATATGAGATCCAAATACAAGTTTCAAGATTTCTAATGCTAGAACTGGAACTGGTCTTCCATCTCCAACATTCAGGAACTCACGCCTTGCTCGAATCTCCTACTAACCAACAACTCCTATAATAAATTGCAAATATGGTAAGGGCTACCGATTTCCAATACCCAGTTAGTAATATCACAGATAGAGAAATTACAAGGAGTTATCATATAAATACCTTGCCCAACAATAGCTTACTTCTTTCTCGATCTATTCGGATCCAGTGAGGCTAAGTACTAAAGATAGTTCTTCTTCTAATGCCTCCACTTCTTGTAGAAGAAGCACTCAGCTTGACTCTTATCAGGCTTTACTTTTTTGGTATGGCCCTTTATAAATATCCTAGCCTGAACTTGCACCTTCTTACTCTTCTTCTTCTTGTTCTTCTTTCCTTTCTTAAAGGCTTGAAAACCAGAAAAAAATCCTCTCACTAAGTTCATCGACTTCTTGTGGAGCTGGTGATCCTTCTCAAAGTTTCAAAGTAACCCTAGTAACTTGTGGTAGTTTACTTTAGGCTTTGTCATTCTATAATGAGAAAGGAATGGGAGATAAGATTTGGACAACGAGTTTAAAATTGCATCTTTCTCTAGCTGCTCGTGCAAGAAAAATCCAAGCTTGCTCAAATACTCCATCAGCTCGATCATGTATAGTACATGATCAATGACTAATGCTCCATCCCTCATCCTAGCATTGAAAATGGTACAACTAGTCTTATGCCTCTCAACGTCATCGGGTGTGCCAGAAGACTCGTTCAACACTTGAATCATGTTTTTTGGCTGAGCAGACTCAAATCTGTGACTAAACTCATCGCTCACTGTTGCCAGTATGATACAACGCACTATGGTTCGATCATTAAGCCACTTTTGATAAGTGTCTCTAACTGTTTCATGTGCATTAGGTGCTGGTTTCTCAGATGCCGGATCTTTCAGCACATACGAGATCCATTCATGTTCTAGGATAATCTTTAACTTACGATACCAATGATCGAAGTTGGATCCCACCAGCTTATCATTGTCTAACAATGATCGGAGCGAAAGAGAAGTAGTCATGTCTGCATAAAAAAAATCAAAATCTAGTTAGTAATTGATTTATTAAATCTAAAGATTTGAACTTTAATCGAAAGGTTCTCTCACTATTTTATTTGAATTGATAGCCTCTACCTCCAATTTGAGAAAGTATCCTAATTTCTTAGTGGGTATTAGAATCCACATAGACTGCACATAAGTTTAACTTTGGTTGGTCAACCCATGAAAATCTAAGGATAGGTTCATAACCAATTATTTCTCTAAATAATTTTTAGTAATTTAATTTTGCTCTAATTTTTAATCGGTAGGCTTTGACCTCCATTGAAAAGGTTTGGTTAGGTCCAACCATTAACATGACCATACTTGGTCCATCTAACCAATGAATGATTAAGTCCAACTTTGGTTGGTCAACCTAACCACCATTTAGAGAGATGTAGCCAAGAAATCATATTATGAATGACAATTTCGTTAGTCGATAAACACTAGGCCTTTAAGCCTCCAATGATTATCCAACTAATGAATCCATTATCATCCACTTAATGAGAGGCTATGATCTAGTTATCATCATAACTATTTTATTTTTAAGAATTTAATAATTTTAAAATTTTAATTAATTAATTTTAAGGAAGAGAGAAGAGAATCAACCAATTTTAATCCTTCCACTGACTTCACCAAGTCAAATCATCAAGGACCTAATTAAAGATGGCATCAGGAGCACCTAAATCAGTCACACTGATTTACCTAATTGACATGGGTGAGCCCAAATCACCAAGTGATCTAATTAGAAACTAATTCACTAGGATAGTCAGGTAAGTGACATCAATAGAAGGGATATGCCATTAACTCATCAAAGATCGAAATAAGTACGAATAACTTTCAATTAAAAATCACTGATCTGGATTGCCAAACTTATCTTAGACACCATCTAGTTTATTAGTTTTAATTGGATCAACCTAGCAATTTTGGGTTCGATCGCATAGCCATGAATCAAGTCCATTTGATCCTTCTTAAAGGCATGGACTTGACCAACTACAACTATTATAGTAAAGTTTAAAGAGTCCTTGACCTAATCTAATTCAACATTTGATTAGATTTAATCAATTACTCTAATTTAGTCCATTCTTTAACTAACCTTAGGTCTAACCCAATTAATGGACCTAATTCATCTAACCCAACAATCTAATGCTATGATTAACGACTTAGAATCTTTAATTCATAATTCTAAAGTCTAATTCATCATACTTAATTCTTAATTAAGTTTTGGACTGAGGATTGGGGTTTGGCATTTCAAAAATAATTTTCATATTTATAAAATATTTTTACAATATGATTCTATCAATCAGTTGTATGTTTGATTTATAATCAATATGCAATTAAATAAACCATGAGACTACTTTTAGATCTAATCTAAACATGCTCATGTAATTGAAATAATTTCAATTCAATCAATCATAAATCAATTTAGATCGAATCTAATATATTTATACTAATAAAAAATTAGATTAAAATACTTTTAATCATATTAAAATATTTTTAATCAGATCATAAAATATTTTAGATCTAATCCAAAATTTTATGATCATGATTTTAGATTTGCACGTACTAGGCAATCTTTCTACTGTAATGGATAAACTTTACAGCAGGATAATCTTATAGCACTCCATGCAATCTAAAATAATTTTTAATTTTAGATTTAAATATTAGATTATAATTTAGATTAGATCTAAATTATCAATCTAAATATGTATAAAATCAAATAAAAATAACATGGCTCTAATACCAATTGAAGGAACTAGTCTAGGATTTTAGGATTAGATTTTAAATTTTTTTAAATCTATGCAGCAAAAATATTAATTAATCATATTAATTCATAATTAGACATGAAAAATCCTAGATCTAAGATCCTATTATATGATTAAAGCATGATATTAAATTAAAAATTAAAATATGAGAATAAATCATATTGATTATATCAACATAAAAACTGTTCTACGCTAGATCAAATCTAGATAGGAGAAAGATGATCATATTATCCATACCTTTGCAAATCGAGTTCTCTAACTTACTGATCAAGGTCTGAGGTTGTCATTCTGAGCCACACATGCATTAGGCCTCTACAAGTTGTCTACACAAGCCCTCGATCGCTGATCAAAAGTCCAATGTCCGAAAATCAGCACAGTTTTCTAGAACTATGTTGATCCTTCTTCGATGGTTAATTTGGATCTTTTTTTCTTTGAAACATGGACCCTACAATTTTTAAAAGATGAGGAAGATGATTTTGGACCTAAGATATCTCTCAAAATCATAAAAACAATGGAGGAATAGATGGAAGAAAACCCTAGAAGAAGACCCTCTTCTTCCTCTCTTTTTCTCTCACTAAAGCATCTTGGTTGGTGCCTTTACAATTCCCACGCTTAAACCTCTCTACACCCAGCCTCTTCACATCCAAAGACCTCTCTCTTAGATATATAATCTTAAAAATAATTAGGTTAAAAACTCTTTTATATTGAGAGATATGGAAGAGTCCTTATCTAGGTCAAATACCTAGTCAAGAAACCTCCAAATTGGGCTAGACTTGGGGCACCCAACTCTTGGATGTCCCCTCCTCCTTTCTGGGCGTGGACCACCTGGTGTTTGGTGCATTAAAATTTTTTATTTTTCATAAAAAATTAAGATAAAATTCAAGAGTTTAGGTGCCACACATGGATAAGAATTCTGGTTGCAATAAACTCTATCAAATAGAGTTTGAAATCAAAACAACTAATTTATTTTGATTTGGTCCTTAACCAAATACCATGTAAGAAGTATATGGAGTATGGGGGTGCATGTCCTCTCTTTAAAAAAAAGAGATTCCATGAAAAAATTAAATAAAATTTCATGAAAAGTGCATGGAGATTGAATGGCGCAAGAATTTGGGAGTTCTAGTCTCACTAGGATTCCTCATTTGACTTGGTCCAACTTGATCCTTAGATCAAATTAAATTAAAATTTATTTAACCCAATTAGATTAGGTATTAGTCCAACTAATAATTTTATTAAATTAAATTAAATTAAATTAAATTAAATTTTAATTTAATTTTTAATCAAATTAGAGATTAGGTTCAGTCAAGTCCTAATTGAACTAGGACTAGTTCTTCCTTGCAATTGGCTCATCCAATAAATCAATTGAACTTGATCCAATCAAGTCCAAACTAAATTTAATTAAATCGTATTTAATTAGACTTAATTTTAGTCCTCTGACTTAATCAAATTAAGTTAATTAACAATCAAATTGCTAATCAATCCTCCTATAATAGTTGCACTAGATTAAATATCAATTGTATTGATTGTTTAACCCTAGAATAATTCTTAATCATTGATCAACCATCCGATCAAATTAAGACCTCTTATATGGGTGACCCCATAGGTTTGAACCTAAGCTGGTAGCATAGAAATCAATTTCTGTACTAATTAAAGTGATCATCTAGCAATGGTACCTGATGGTTGGATAAGTTGAATGTGTAGAACAACATCCTTAGAACTCATATAGATATAGTTTCTGTATAATTCATCTTCTTGACAAAAATGCTCCTAGAATAGCTGAAAATTTAACTATCAACCTTGATTAGGTCATCCACATTGTATTTCAAAATATTAAATTCATCTTATGGATTATCCTGACTAAGATTTTGCTATATTGAAATACAGTGATGCATTCTTCAACAACTCTTGGAGTGGTCAATCCCATCTTGATCACTCATGGACTTTGCAAGTACCTGACTATGTCCAAAAATCTTTCAATACTGAATTAAAAATTTAGTAACTCCAGTACCAAAGCACAGTGAGTTGCTTGCAAGCCATTGTGATGATCTCTGGTCTAAGAGATATTTATACCTATACCCCATCCGAGCAATTTTCGACAGCAGAAAGCTTTGAAGTTGGTCACGTCCAGTGATGATGTATCTATACATATCACCTGTATGCCATACTAGTGTCTCCATACATTTTGGTTAAAAGGACAATCAATCTACATGGCATAAAATGATTTATACTCAATAAATGCTATCATCTTAATTAATAGCATATTATTTGATCATGAATTATTTATAGACTTATTAATAAATTCTTTCTTTATCATAACTAAATAGTCCTAAAAATTTCATCACAATAATGAAGTTCATTAGAAGATGTAGACTTTATGATAAAAATATTAAAATATTTATTTTATTTATTAATAAATTAATTATAATTATAAAGTAACACAATCGTCAACATGTTGAAAATTGTATCACAAAGTCAATCATCAGTCTATTGATGATTGAGCTATTTTATAATTATAATTAATTTATTAATTAATAAAAATATTTTGGCATCTTTTTCATTACAAGTTTACATCTTCTATTGAACTCCATTGTTATGATGAAGTTCTTAGGACTGTTTAGTTTCGATAAAGAGAGGATTTATCGATTAGTCCTTAAATTTGTTCACGACCAAATGATAGGCTGTTAATTAGGACAACAGCATCTATCGAGTATAGGTCGCTATATGCCATGTAGGTTGATTGTCCTCTTAACCAAAGAGTGTGGAGATATTGGTATGGCATACAGGTGAGATGTATGGATACATCATCATTAAACATGACCAACTCTAGAGTATTCTACTATCAAAAATATCTCTGATGGGATATAGGTATAAGTATCCCTTAGACCTAAGATCACCTCAGTGACTTGCAAGCAACTCACTGTGCTTTGATACAGGACTAATTGAATTTTTAATTTAGCAATGGAAGGCTTCTAAGCATAGTCAAGTACTTGCAAAATTGGAGTGTGATCAAAATGGAATTGACCACTCCAAGAGTCGGAGAAGAATGTATCACTATATTTTAATATAGCAAAACCTTGGTCAGGATAATCCATAAGATAGATTTGATATTTTGAAATATAATATGGACAACCTGATTAGAGTTGATAGTTGAACTCTGAGGTATCCTACGAGCATTGTGGTCAAGGGGATGAATTATATGAAAACTATATCTGCATGGGTTCTGAGGATGGTGTTCTACATCTTTGACCTATCCGATCGTCGGATATCATTGCTAGATGATCACTTCGATTGATATAAAAATTTATTTTTATGCTATCAACTTAGATTCAGACCTATGAGGTCATACATATTAGAGCTTACGATCTGATCGGATGGTTGATCAACGATTAAGAATCATTCTAGGGTTAAACAATCAATATGATTGGTGTTTAACCTAGTGCAAGTATTGCAGGAGGATCGTTTAACAATTGGATTGCTAATTGGCTTAATTTGATTAATCTAATAAACTAAAATTAAGTTTAATTAAATATAATTTAATTAAATTTGATTTAGACTTGATTAGATCAAGTGCAATTGATTTATTGGATAAGCCAAGTGCGAGGAAGAACTAGTCCTAGTCTAACTAGGATTTAGAGTAACCCAATTTTCTAATTTGATTAGAAAATAAATTAGAATTAAATCTAATTTAATTAAGTTCTTAAATGAGTTAGGGCCTTATTTAATTGGGTTGGTTTAATCTTAATTTTATTTGATTAAAAGATCTTGTTTGACCAAGTCAAAATTGGAGTCCTAGTGTGACTAGGACTCCCTATCACTTGCACACTTGCACCACTTATCCTCTCGCCCCATGCCCTTTTTTATTTTATTTCTTACATGAAAACTCTTCACTCCTATGGCTTCTCACACCCTTTTTCTCTCCTCCTTTTCTCATAAGGCAATTTGTTGGAAGACCAAGTTAAAAGAGGAGTTAGTTTTGCTTAGGATTCTATGAGATAGAATCCTTGTTGACCAAAATACCTTCCCTTAAGTGCAACCCCCTCTTTTAATTAATTTTTCTCTTATTCTATGAAAATAATATTTTTTTTTGTGTGCCCTCCCTTGCTGGTCCATGCCAATAATTATGGAGGAGGTGCCCAAGAGTTGGGCGCCCAACAACTTCCCATGTTTGGACATTCCTAGTCTAGAATTTTGATCTAACTTGGACTCTTCTTTTTCTCTATTTATTGGATGAATTTTATTTTGATTTTTTTATGAAATACAAATCTTTGGGAGAGGTTTGGGGTATGCAAAAAGTAGAGGAAGAGGATCCTTGGGTGTGGGGGTTTCATAAGCATCAAACTAGGTGTCTAGGTGAGAGAAAAAAGAAGAAGAAGAGGGTCTTCTTCTAGGGCTATTTTATTTTCAATCTCTCCTCCTTTTTTAAGTTTTTTTCTGAGAGAGTCTCAGATCAGTAAACTCTCATCTTCTTTCTCATATTTTGATGAATCCAAATTTCAAAGAAGAGAGCATTGGATCAACCGTCGAAGAAGGATCAGCACAGTACTAGCATGCTATGCTAATTTCCTGCATCGGACTTCAGATCAGAGATCGTAGACTTATGTGAACGACTCCTAGAGGTAGAACACGTGTGCGGATTGTGACATCATCCTTAAGCCTAGATCAGTAAGTTAGAATATCTAACTTTCTTAGGTAATAGATATGATCTATAAACTTCATACCTGCATTTGATGTAGTATAGATCTAGGTTGATTTGATCAACCTTTTATTTTCTTATTTAATTTTAATTTTTAATTTAATATCATATCTTGATCATGTAATAAATCTAAAATCTAGATATTTATATATTTATTTAAATAAATATTTAATTTATTTAAATCTTTCGTTGAAAGATCTTGAAAAAGTTTTCAAGATCTACCTGTAAAATCCTAGATCTGGTTCCTATAATTGGTATCAGAGCAAGGTTATTATTATAAGATTTTTATGCATATTTAGATTAGAACTAATTTATAATTAATTATTAAATTTAAATTTAAAAAAATAAAAAAATAGATCTCACGAACTAACATAAGGTTATCCTGCTGTAAGGTTTACCTCTTTATAGTGATAAGATTATCCTAGTTCGTGTTGATCTGACTCTAATCATAAATTTATTAAATTTGATCTAATTTTGTTTATAATTTAATAGATTTAAAATATTTTTAGATCTAAAAATAAAATATTTTAGATTGCATGGACTGCCATAAGGTTGTCTTGTTGTAAGGTTTATCCCTTACAGTGAATAGGTTATCCTAGTACGTGCTGATCTAAAATATTGATCATAAACTTTTAGATTAGATTTAAAAGATTTTATGATCTGATTAAAAATATTTTAATCTAGTTTTAATCTTCATAAATATATTAGATTTAATCTAGAAAGATTTATGATTGATTATTATTAAAATTATTTCAATTACATGAACCTGTTTAGATTAGATCTAAAGTAGATTCATGTTTATGTTACTTGCATATTGATTATGAATCAAATATGCAACTTGGTTGATAAACCATATTGTAAAAATATTTTACAAACATAAAAACTATTTTTGAAAAGCCAAACCCCAACCCTCAGTCCAAAACTTAATTAAGAATTAAGAAGTTGTATGATTAGGTTCTAGGATTGTAAATTGAAGATCCTATAACACGAATCATAACACATTGGGTTAATGGGTTAGTGGGGATTAAGTTCATTAATTGGGTTAGACCTAAGGTTAGATTAAAGAATGGATTTCATTAGAGAATTGACTAAATCTAATCAATTATCGTCTTAGATTAGGTCAAGCATTCTCTAGATCAATT
>QRFJ01004787.1:47197-94317 GCA_006176705.1 Cocos nucifera | reverse complement strand
ATTGGATTTCCACCAGGAATACCTCTAACTCAATGGGATTTCAGAATATAAGAAATCGAACTCTATTGGTATGGTCCAATCCATCATGAGCTTCACAGACCGTCTCTTAATTTTTTTTAGAGACATCTCATTGTAACTTCAATCATATAATAGGTTTCGCTCTAAAAGCCGTTCCTACCACCACCATATGAGATATCGGGTATAGTAAGAAATCCAAGTCTGAGTCATCTCAAATTGGAGTTGTCCGGCTCATGTCAAAAGATAACAAGCATGGGCACAAGTTAAGAGTTAGGTCTTCAGAGCTCGATATTGGATTTCGCTAAAGAGTCATTATGGATACTGATTTCTACATTCCCGAAGACCACAATTGATGTGTGAGTACGACATCGCCAATCTGTTCTTAAAAAATAGTTTATTGTCAAAGATAGCTGGCATTTGAAAAGGCAGATTAAGCTGATGAGGAAAGTCTCACAAAGTACAATGAGCTAAGGATCAATTATAGAATCAATTAGATTGGAGCCAATAAGAATACTACCTCCCTCCACCTCGTTTAGATCAGAAGAGTTCCCATCCCGTGAAAGATACTTGGGATATATTTAGGGAAAGTAAGAAATATGTTCCTCATAGGTAATGGTGCTCATGGGTGATGATCCCAAAACCTATCAATGAGGTGATATCGTAGATATCCGCAGCTCCGAGAAATGGGCCAGAGGCCAATGGCAGTCAGAATATTGATCAAATGCGCACTCAACCAAATTAGACCTTGGTTATCCACTAGAAGGTATAGTACCTATTGGTGTAAATGGATTCTTCAAGAAGAAAGATTGAGTCGGGCAATGGAATGTGGAGACATTCAAGGGCTAGACTCGTCGGGCAAAAGGTTATAGTCAATCGCAAAAGGCATTGACTATCAGGATACCTTTACCTAGTTGGCTATGCTAAAATCTATTCGCACAATTATTGGCCGTTGGTCAGCCTATTCGGATTATTTTAGAAATATGGGCAAATGGATGTGAAAACAGCATTCTATAACTGGATATCTTGGAGGAAGATATTCTATATGGAGATAGCCGCTAGGTTTCACATCTAGTGGACACTAATCACAAGAGGTTGCAAGCTGCAACGGTCCATATATGGACTTAAGCAAGCATCTCTGAGCAGCCTAGAACACTCAATTTCAATGATGTGACTCAAAGTATTTGTTTCATAACAAAATGAGAGGATCTATGTGTCGTTCAAAAGATCAGTTGAGGAGTGCTGTGTTCTTCCTCGTATTGTACGAATCCTCCTTAATTGGAAATGATATTTTCATGATGAAGACAGTCAAAATATGGTTGTCCAAGGAATTCTCCATGAAAGACCTAGGTGAAGCATCCTTTATTCTAGGAATTAAGGTCTATAGGGATAGACCGAATAGGATGCTAGGACTTTCACAGAAGATGTACATAGAGAAAGTACTAAAGAGGTTTAGTATGGAAAACTCTAAGAGAGGATTAATACCCTTTAGACATGGTATTCATCTTTCCAAGAAGATGTGCCCTAGCATACTTGAGGAAATAGAATGCATGAGCAAGATTCCTTATGCTTCTGCAATAGGGAGCCTCATGTATGCCATGCTATGTACACGACCTGATATTGCCCATGCTGTGAGTGTCACAAGCATATATCAGTCAAATTCGGATGAAGAACACTGGACTTCTGTGAAATGTATCCTTAAGCACTTAAGAAGAACTAAGGATATGATGTTGGTCTTTGGTAATGGAGAACTCCAAGTTCAGGGATACACAGACTCGGATTTCATGTCCGATGTAGATGATCGAAAGTCAAAATCTGAGAGTCTATTTTTGTGCAATGGTGGTGCTGTCAGCTGAAAGAGTTCCAAGCAAACCATGATGGCAGATTCCACTATGGAAGTAGAATATATCGCTGCATCAAAGGCTGCAAAAGAAGCATTCTGGTATAAGAAGTTTGCTACAAAAATCAAAGTAATGCCATCAGATGCCATTCCTCTGTACTGCGAGAACAATGGCGCCATGGTCTTTGCTAAGAAGCTGAGATCTCACTAGAAATCCAAGCACATTGAGCGGCAATACCACCTCATCTGCAATTATCTCGAGAAGGGTTATATCGAGGTCAAGAGAGTCAACTCCGCAAATAATGCGGCAGACCCACTTACAAAGCCATTGAGACAACAAAAATTCGAAGCCCACCTTGAGAAGATGGGACTTAGACTTGTAGCCAATTGGCTTTAGAACAAGTGGGAGATTGTTAGATATATGTGCTCTAAAAGCCAGAATTGACTGACACTTGTAATACACTTTCAGGGACAAAATTATAATTTTGACTACTATCAATAAAATGGATTATTTTCTATCACATATGTGTATTTAGTGTCTGTGATACATCCTTTGAGTTAATGGTAATAATAATTCATATTTTCAAGAGTTGAAAATTTAAGACATGAATAATCATTATTAACTCATAAAATGCTCCCGACCATAGGATCATCACGAGGATGGTGATTGATCTAGAAGGTTCATGTACAATCGCTTCTCTTTAGTAGATGAGTCTTGAGTCTACGACGTGGAGACACCGGAGCGAAAGTACAGATACTCGTTAGAGAATGAGGGCACTGAGCGTGACCACCTCGAGTAGTCATTAGAAAGTCTACCTTCTCATCAATGACTGACTCGATGCTGCAGTGGTGTGTCTGGTTCTTTAACCTGAGGTGCATCGACAGTTCACCTTGAGGGTGTTATAGTTTGACTACACCACAACTAGGTCTCCTAGCCATACGGAATCCTGAGGTGTATGTTGGCTATAGCATGTCCATTGTAGAAACTGGATTGCATCAAGATGGAATCTATCTACCTCGGTGGTAGAGGAGCAGCCCTATGATAATCATGAGAATCAAGTCCAGAAGCCCATGGCCATGGCAGAGTGAAATAATAAAAAGAGTTTCTATTTAGGTTTTCACATTGGACTTGAATCGAATGATTACATCATATGACAAAAACTAGGGTTTGACGAGTTCACCTTAACCCTAATCTGATCGGGGCTCAAGACAGAAGAACTTAATCTCATGGGTAGCTGCACCTAGAGGTTCGCGTTCAGCTCTGATGGATTGCCACCATATACTGCTAGGTGTCACTGGTGGATTTTGAGAGCAATTAGAATGATTTAGATGATCGATCATTCTAGCTATTCGAATCAGAGGAGTTCTAATCCATCGAAAGGAGTTTCGATGATGTCGATGATAGAGATCATGACATATCCCATTATCATACAGAACTGAATCTAACTAGGTCACATAAACAGGAGTTTGAATCTGGTGATCATCAATTGAACTGATCCAGTTCAATTGATTTGAATGAGATTCAATTAGGTTCAAGAAAATAATGCTAACACTCGATTGAATCTAACATTCTTCTTTTACTATCATAAATAGTTGTCCTGACTAAGTCAAAGGAGTTTGTGCTCAATCAGAGGCCTTCACTTGGTCTAACTAGAGCCTATCCAGGTCAGAAAAGGGTTGTCTTATTTTGTAAGATAATACCTACCATTTTTGGTCACCTGCCATTTCTCGTCCTTTGACTTCGGTCAAAAATTGACCTTTGACTAGTCAAATATTGACCATTGATACTTTGACTTCTATCCACGTGTCACACACCTATTGGAGAGCTGGTGGGGGCTTGTCCCCCAGTCAGAACTGAAGGGAAATCCTGATTTCCCGGTCCAGGTTCGTCCAGATCTGATTAGATCAAGAGATATATTTCAAAAATTTTCTCTTGATCTCAATCAGATCTTGATATATTTCAGATCTGATTCTTATTATTTTAATAAATAAAATAAAACAAGATAAATTAAATCAAATTCAATTTACCTGATTTGGGTAATCCTATTACCCTATAGATGATCCTGATTGCAGTGGAAGGTTCTGGATCTTAGCCACGCAAGCGCCTGGCCTCTACCGGTATCCACTCAGGTTGGATCTGGGGAACCTCTTCTTCTCTATCACACCTCCAAAAATCAGATCTGGATCTGATCTGGAGGATCTTCAAAACTCTTTTGAAGATCTGCAGTCGTCCTTTTGCAGCAGCGCAGCCTTCTTGCTTTTGATCGCCTTTCCTTGATCTGAATCGCACCAACCAAAGTCCAAAACACCTTTTGGACGTGGAGAGCAAGAGGGAGAAGAGACTATGGCATGGAGAAGGAGGGGAGAGGCAGCCTTGGGGCAAGTATCTAATAGCATTGGAATTAGGGTTGGGCGCAGGGTCTTATTTATAGACCTCTTGTGATCCAACTCCTCTTCCTTCTCAACCAATCACAACCCTTTGTGAAATCAGATCTAAATCTGATTGGTTGGAAATAGAGACCCCTGGATTCCTCCTTAGAGGGTGCCTAAGACCAGTCAAACTTGGATTCTTAGTAGAACTCTGATTGGAATCCAAAAGGGAGGTGGAGTCCTTGTCCAACAAGGACTCCTAGGCGCCTCCTACTTGGGCTCACGCCACCCTTGGCGTGCGCCCTTCTCCTTGCCAGGTTCTGGCAGGGGGACAGGCCCCCACCAGCTCTCCAATAGGTGCATGACATGTGGTCAAAAGTCAAAGGGTCAATGGTCAACGTTTGACCAGTCAAAGGTAGACTTTTGACCAAAGTCAAAGAACAAGAAATGGCAGGTGACCAAAAATGGTAGGTAATGTCTTACAAAATAAGACAACCTATTTCTGACTTGGACAACCTCCAGTCAGACCATATGAAGGCCTCTGATTGAGCACAAACTCCTTTGGCTCAGTCAGGACAACTTATTTATGATAGTAAAAGAAGAACGTTAGGTTCAATCGAGTGCTAGCACGATTTCCTTGAACCTAATTGAATCTCATTCAGATCAATTGAACTAGATCAGTTCAATTGATGATCACCAGATTCAAACCCTTGTTTGTGTGACCCAGTTAGGTTCAGTTCTGTATGGTAATGGGATATGTCATGATCTCTATCATCGACATCATCGAAACTCCTTTCGATGGATCAGAACTCTTCTGATTCGAACAGCTAGAATGATCGATCATCTAAATCATTCTAATTGCTCCCAAAATCCACCAGTGACACCTAGCAGTATATGGTGGCAACCCATCAGAGCTGAATGCGAACCTCTTGGTGCAGCTACCTGTGTGATTAAGTTCTTCTATCTTGAGCCCCGATCAGATTAGGGTTAAGGTGAACTCGTCAAACCCTAGTCTCTGTCATATGATGTAATCATTCGATTCGAGTCCAATGTGAAAATCTAAATAGAAACTCTTTCTATTATTTCACTCTACCATGGCCATGGGCTTCTGGACTTGATTCTCATGATCATCATAGGGCTACTCCTCTACCACCGAGGTAGATAGATCCCATCTTGATGCAATCCAGTTCCTACAATGAACATGCTATAGCCAACATACACCTCAGGGTTCCATATGGCTAGGAGACCGAGTAATGGTGTAGTCAAACTATAACACCCTCAAGGTGAACTGCCGATGCATCTCAGGTCAAAGAACCAGACACACTACTGCAGCATCGAGTCAGTCATTGACGAGAAGGTAGACTCCCTAATGACTACTCGAGGTGGTCACGCTCAGTGCCCTCGTTCTCTAACGAGTACCTGTACTCTCGCTCCGGTGTCTCCACACCGTAGACTCAAGACTCATCTACTAAAGAGAAGCGATCGTACACCAACCTTCCGGATCAATCACCATCCTCGTGATGATCCTATGGTCGGGAGCTGTTTATGAGTTAATAATGATTATTCATGTCTTAAATTTTCAACTCTTGAAAATATGAATTATCATTACCATTAACTCAAAGGATGTATCACAGACACTAAATACACATGTGTGATAGAAAATAACCCATTTTATTAATTATAGTCAAAATTACAATTTTGCCCCTAGAAGTGTATTACAAGTGTCAGCCAATTCTGGCTTCTAGGGCACATATATCTAACAATCTCCCACTTGTCCTAAAGCCAATTGGCTACAAGTCTAAGTCCCATCTTCTCAAGGTGGGCTTCGATCTTCTGCTGGCCCAACGGCTTTGTAAGTGGGTCTGCCACATTATCTGTGGAGTTGACTCTCTTGACCTCAACGTAACCTTTCTCAAGGTAATCGCGGATGAGATGATATCGCCGCTCAATGTGCTTGGACTTCTGGTGAGACCTCGGCTCCTTAGCAAGGGCTATGGCGCCATTGTTGTCGCAGTAAAGAGGAATGGCATCTGATGGCATTACTCCAATTTCTGCAGCAAACTTCTTGTAGCCAGAATGCTTCCATGCACTGCTATCAGATCTTCCATGGTGGAATCTATACAGTCGATGACTTTCGATGACAGAAATCCGAG
Source organism: Cocos nucifera (assembly GCA_006176705.1). Taxonomy (NCBI): domain Eukaryota; kingdom Viridiplantae; phylum Streptophyta; class Magnoliopsida; order Arecales; family Arecaceae; genus Cocos; species Cocos nucifera. The sequence goes on along the minus strand of QRFJ01004787.1, from coordinate 87,939 downwards.
TCTGTGTATCCCTGGAACTTGGAGTTCTCCATTACCAAAGACCAACATCATATCCTTAGTTCTTCTCAAGTACTTAAGGATACATTTCACAGAAGTCCAGTGTTCTTCACCTGGATTTGACTGATATCTGCTTGTGACACTCACAGCATGGGCTATATCAGGTCGTGTACATAGCATGGCATACATGAGGCTCCCTATTGCAGAAGCATAAGGGATCTTGCTCATGCGTTCTATTTCCTCAGGTGTGCTGGGGCACATCTTCTTGGAAAGATGAATACCATGTCTGAAGGGTATTAATCCCCTCTTAGAGTTTTCCATACTAAACCTCTTTAGTACTTCCTCTATGTACATCTTCTGTGAAAGTCCTAGCATCCTATTCGGTCTATCCCTATAGACCTTAATTCCTAGAATAAAGGATGCTTCACCTAGGTCTTTCATGGAGAATTCCTTGGACAACCACATCTTGACTGATGTCAACATGGGAATATCATTCCCAATAAGGAGGATGTCATCCACGTACAATACGAGGAAGACAACAGCGCTCCCACTGACCCTTTTGAAAACACATGGTTCCTCTTCATTTTTGATGAAACCAAACTTTTTGATCACATCATTGAAACGAGTGTTCCAGCTCCGAGATGCTTGCTTAAGTCCATATATGGACCTTTGCAGCTTGCAAACCTTGTGATCAGTATCACTGGATGTGAAACCTAGCGGCTGTTCCATATAGATATCTTCCTCAAGATATCCATTTAGGAATGCCGTTTTCACGTCCATTTGCCATATTTCATAATCGAAATAGGCTGCAACAGCAAGCAATGTGCGGATGGATTTTAGCATAGCTACTGGGGAAAAGGTATCCTGATAGTCAATGCCTTCACGTTGACTATAACCTTTTGCCACTAGTCTAGCCTTGAATGTCTCCACATTCCCATCTGCACCAATCTTTCTCTTGAAGATCCATTTACACCCAATAGGTACTATACCTTCTGGTGGATCTACCAAGGTCCAGACTTGGTTTGAGTGCATCGAGTCAATTTCTGACTTCATTGCCTCAAGCCATTTCTCGGAGTCGATATCTGATATCGCCTCGTTGTAGGTTTTGGGATCATCACCATGAGCACCATTACCTATGAGGAACATTTCCTCTACATCCTCTGAAATAATACCTAAGTATCTTTCAGGGGGACGGGAAACTCTTTCCGATCTACGAGGTGGAGGAGGTAGTGTTCTTATTGGCTCAACCTGATTTGGTTCCACTTGGTCCTTAGCTCGTTCTGCTTGTGAGACTTTCTCATCAAGCTTAATCTGCTTTCCAATGCCACTATCTTGAATAAACTATTTTTCAAGAAATATGGCATGTCGACTCACAATCACATTGTGGTCTTCTGGAATGTAGAAATAGTATCCTAATGACTCTTTAGGATATCCTATGAATCGAGCTCTAAAGGACCTAAACTCTAACTTGTCCGCTTGTTGTCTTTTGACATGAAGCCGGACAACCCCAAATTCTGAGATGACTCAGACTTGGTTTCTTACCGTGCCATATCTCATACGGTGTGGTAGGAACGGTTTTAGAGGGAACCCTATTCAGTAAATAGATTGAAGTTAATAATGAATGTCCCCAAAGAAAATCTGGGAGGTCTGTGAAGCTCATCATGGATCGAACCATATCCAATAGAGTCCGATTTCTCCGTTCTGAAACCCCGTTGAGTTGAGGTGTTCCTGGTGGAGTCCATTGAGAGACTATGCCATTTTCCTTAAGATAGTCTAGGAATTCCCGGCTAAGGTATTCACCTCCTCGATCTGATCGAAGAACCTTAATGGGTTTTCCAGTTTGTTTTTCTACTTCATGTCTGAATTCTTTGAACTTTTCAAAAGCTTCAGACTTGTGTCTCATAAGATACACATACCCATACCTAGACAGATCATCGGTAAAGGTAATGAAGTAGACAAAATTGCCTCTAGCCGGCACATCAAATGGGCCGCACACATCAGTATGTACTAGGGCAAGGAGATCTGTGGCCCTCTCCCCATGTCCAACAAAAGGGAGTTTAGTCATTTTGCCTTGAAGACAAGATTCACAAGTTGGATATGACTCAAAAGTCAATGGACTCAATAGCCCATTTTTCTCCAATTTGTTAATCCTATCTTCTGCTATATGACCTAATCTCAGGTGCCATAGATATCTGTCGTTTGGACTATCCCTAGGTCGTTTGGCATTCACGTTTTGCTCGATAGTTAAAACAGGTACATCAATATGCAACTGATAAAGACCATTAACAAGGAAACCATTTGCAATTTTATTTCTTTCATAAAGAATGTTACAATGGTCCTTAAAGAAGGTGATCACATAACCTTCTTGTGCTAAGCATGAAACAGAAATCAAATTCCTGCTAGCTGCAGGCACATAATAACAGTCTTTTAAAACTAAGTCTAAACCAGATGGTAATCGCAGAGGGTATGTTCCCACGGCTACTGCAGCAACTCTTGCTCCATTACCGATGCGTAGGATCATGTCTCCATCCCTCAGCCTCCTGCTATCCTCAAGACCCTGCATAGAAGTGCACAGATGAGCACTAGAACCAGAGTCAAGCACCCAACTGGATGCAGAAGAAACCGTAAGGTTAGACTCAATAACGAGCATACCTCCAGAAGGACCTTCCTTCTTGTTCTTCAGGGTGGCCAGGTAAGTAGGGCAGTTCCGCTTCCAATGGCCGTCGCTGTTGCAATGGAAACACTTTCCTTTGCCATCGACCTTCTTCTTCGGTTCTGCCTTCTTCTTCTTTGATCCTTCTACCTTTTGCTTTTTCACAGACTTCTTTTTCTTTCCATAAGACTTTCTTTTGGAAGAAGTCCGTTCCATAGCAAGAACTGAGCCTTTAGAACCTTTCATAGAAAGCTCAGCGGTAACCAGCATATTCATCAACTCGGCCAAGGAATTTTGAAGTTTATGCATGTGGTAATTCATGATGAATTGCCCATATGCATCAGTCAAGGATTGCAGAATAATATCGTTCTGCAAGTCCAAGTCCAACTTCACACCGAGCTTCTCAAGCTCTTCCATGTCCTTGATCATTGTCAGACAGTGATCTTGGACTGACTGCCCATCACGCATCTTAGCCTTAAAAAGTCATTTCGTGACTTGATATTTGGCTGCGCGACTCTGTTCACCAAACATCTCCTGCAGGTGAGCCAACATTTGGCGAGCAGTCCCGATATCTTCATGTTGGCGCTGGAGCTCATCAGACATCGAGCCCAACATGTAGTATCTGGCCTTATTGTCTTCGTCAATCCATTTTTCCAGAGACGCTCTCTGTTCAGTGGATGGACGAGCTGGTAAGGTGGGAGGGTCCTGGTCCAAAACATGTGTTAACTTCTCTGAACCCAAAACAATTTTGTAGTTCCTGAGCCAATCTTTATAATTGGGTCCAGTCAGTCTATGTGTGTCTAGGATACGTGCCAGTGGGTTGGACGCAGACATTTTCCTGTAGAGAGTCAAAGATTCTAGTTAGATACTGTAATTTTGACTTGACCAATTTGTTTAGGGATTTTATTTTTAAACAAATTAGCTCCCACTATTTTCTCGGATCCCTACACTCCCTCTGTAGAGATGCGAAAATCTCCGCGATTGATGATTTCTAGTGGGTGGTGCGGTCTCACCAACTGACTCATCACCTCACCTAACAGTTATTGGTGATGGGTTAGCCAATGAGTGAACAACTCTTGTTCAATGATTCTCTAATCATGGTGCACCCAAACTTGGTCTCTAATTCATGAATCTCACCGTATCCGGAATATTGATCCACTCCTTAGTTAAGTCAGACCCACCATTTGCATAGACTGGGTTCCTAATTGGGTCTCTCACCGTATCCGAAATATTGAGCCCAACTCATCCTCCAGCCCATAGCATCCAATGCCTAATAGACATGGTTGCGTCTTCCCGGTGCAACTGAGCCACTGTATCCAGCCGAGAACAATCAACCCCGGGAAGGGCCCGCACGTCTACAATGGTGGAAGACCTCGGACTTAATCTTTTCTTAGGGAGAATTGATTCAGGTCTCATTAAACTAGACTTGGCTTAGTCATAACAATTATGACTAACCTAGTGGCATGGGTCAGCTCGGATTATTGACCACCTCAGATCAGAACTGTGTCAACAGATATGGCCAGGTAAGTGAGACCGGTGGAAGGAATATGCCGTTAACTCGCACAAGAACGCATTCAGGTCGAGTAGCTTCCAATTAAAAACCAGTCGGTCGTCTGTGCCAAACTTACCTTAGACACCAAATTGTTGAGTCAGAACCAATTGGGTTAGCCTACAATCCAGACTCTAACCTCTGAGCCTAATTAGGTCTTGCTTGATCGTGACTCGATCTTGACCCAGACTTAATCCTATTAGGCTGGTCAATTTAAGCATTGTTGATCCCATCTAACCAACTCTTGATTCGGTTTGATCAACCGCTTAGACCTAATTGAGCTACCCAAGCCCGAACCCAGTATTATGAATATGTCTTAGATCTGAAATTCTCAATTTTAGACCTAATTAATATTCCATAAACTTAATTCTTAATTAAGTTGGGTTCATAAACAAAATATGCACAATAAATCCTAGGGTTTCAGGATCTAGGGTTTTGCAGAAAGTAAGTTTTGGGTTTCTGATTAAGGACGAACACGCAGCACCCCTACACGTCATAAGAACACCCCATCGAATGGGAAGAGAGGGCCTTTAAACCCTTCTTCGTTCTTATGACCGGACGGCCAAGAGGAACGCCTTAATCAGGAACATGTAAATCTACAAAACAGTTATAGATCTATATCATATATCTCATATACAAATTTAGATCTAATCAAGGCATATTTTGCATACATCTCATGTATCAAATCATGCATGTTTTCAGATCTAAATTATCACATAATAATCTAAAAAATTAGATTTAAATTGATCTAATCAAAATAAATTCTAATCTAGACAATTATGTAGAACTATTCTACAACTAGTCTAGTCATGCATCTATCATATCTCATATGATATTTAAAATTAAATAATTTTTATTTGCTGTTTATCAGATGTTATTATAACACTTATAATATCAGAAAATAGTAAATAAGAAGATCTAAAATATGATTTAATCAGATTAAATCAAAGACATGCAAAACTATTCTATAGAACTATTCTATTCTAGAACTAGTCATGCATATCTTCTTAATCTTAGATCCAAATCATTTAATTTTAATTTTTCTGATTTCAGATCTGATCACATCTCATGTGACATCTGAAATCACTTTATTTTCTAATTAAAATAAAATTAAAATCAGATCTAAACAATTTTAGAACCATGGCTCTGATACCAGTTGAAGGGAAATCCTGATTTCCCGGTCCAGGTTCGTCCAGATCTGATTAGATCAAGAGATATATTTCAAAAATTTTCTCTTGATCTCAATCAGATCTTGATAAGTTTTATATCTGATTATTATTATTTTAATAAATAAAATAAAATAAGATAAATTAAATCAAATTTAATTTACCTGATTTGGGTAATCCTATTACCCTGTAGATGATCCTGATTGCAGCGGAAGGTTCTGGATCTTAGCCACGCAAGCGCCTGGCCTCTACCGGTATCCACTCGGGTTGGATCTGGAGATCCTCTTCTTCTCTATCACACCTCCAAAAATCAGATCTGGATCTGATCTGGAGGATCTTCAAAACTCTTTTGAAGATCTGCAGTCGTCCTTTTGCAGCAGCGCAGCCTTCTTGCTTTTGATCGCCTTTCCTTGATCTGAATCGCACCAAACTAAGTCCAAAACACCTTTTGGACGTGGAGAGCAAGGGGAGAAGAGACTATGGCATGGAGAAGGAGGGGAGAGGCAGCCTTGGGGCGTATCTAATAGCATTGGAATTAGGGTTGGGCGCAGGGTCTTATTTATAGACCTCTTGTGATCCAACTCCTCTTCCTCTCAACCAATCACAACCCTTTGTGAAATCAGATCTAAATCTGATTGGTTGGAATAGAGACCCCTGGATTCCTCCTTAGAGGGCGCCTAAGACCAGTCAAACTGGATTCTTAGTAGAACTCTGATTGGAATCCAAAAGGGAGGTGGAGTCCTTGTCCAACAAGGACTCCTAGGCGCCTCCTACTTGGGCTCACGCCACCCTTGGCGTGCGCCCTTCTCCTTGCCAGGTTCTGGCAGGGGGACAGGCCCCCACCAGCTCTCCAATAGGTGCATGACATGTGGTCAAAAGTCAAAGGGTCAATGGTCAACGTTTGACCAGTCAAAGGTAGACTTTTGACCAAAGTCAAAGAACAAGAAATGGCAGGTGACCAAAAATGGCAGGTAATGTCTTACAAATAAGACAACCTATTCTGACTTGGACAACCTCCAGTCAGACCATATGAAGGCCTCTGATTGAGCACAAACTCCTTTGGCTCAGTCAGGACAACTTATTTATGATAGTAAAAGAAGAACGTTAGGTTCAATCGAGTGCTAGCACGATTTCCTTGAACCTAATTGAATCTCATTCAGATCAATTGAACTAGATCAGTTCAATTGATGATCACCAGATTCAAACCCTTGTTTGTGTGACCCAGTTAGGTTCAGTTCTGTATGGTAATGGGATATGTCATGATCTCTATCATAGACATCATCGAAACTCCTTTCGATGGATCAGAACTCTTCTGATTCGAACAGCTAGAATGATCGATCATCTAAATCATTCTAATTGCTCCCAAAATCCACCAGTGACACCTAGCAGTATATGGTGGCAACCCATCAGAGCTGAATGCGAACCTCTTGGTGCAGCTACCTGTGTGATTAAGTTCTTCTATCTTGAGCCCCGATCAGATTAGGGTTAAGGTGAACTCGTCAAACCCTAGTCTCTGTCATATGATGTAATCATTCGATTCGAGTCCAATGTGAAAATCTAAATAGAAACTCTTTCTATTATTTCACTCTACCATGGCCATGGGCTTTCTGGACTTGATTCTCATGATCATCATAGGGCTACTCCTCTACCACCGAGGTAGATAGATTCCCATCTTGATGCAATCCAGTTCCTACAATGAACATGCTATAGCCAACATACACCTCAGGGTTCCATATGGCTAGGAGACCGAGTAATGGTGTAGTCAAACTATAACACCCTCAAGGTGAACTGCCGATGCATCTCAGGTCAAAGAACCAGACACACTACTGCAGCATCGAGTCAGTCATTGACGAGAAGGTAGACTTCCTAATGACTACTCGTGGTGGTCACGCTCAGTGCCCTCGTTCTCTAACGAGTACCTGTACTCTCACTCCGGTGTCTCCACACCGTAGACTCAAGACTCATCTACTAAAGAGAAGCGATCGTACACCAACCTTCCGGATCAATCACCATCCTCGTGATGATCCTATGGTCGGGAGCTGTTTATGAGTTAATAATGATTATTCATGTCTTAAATTTTCAACTCTTGAAAATATGAATTATCATTACCATTAACTCAAAGGATGTATCACAGACACTAAATACACATGTGTGATAGAAAATAACCCATTTTATAAATTATAGTCAAAATTATAATTTTGCCCCTAGAAGTGTATTACAAGTGTCAGCCAATTCTGGCTTCTAGGGCACATATATCTAACAAGAACTTGGCAAGGAGGAGGGCGCACGCCACCAGAACCTGGCAAGGAGGAGGGTGCATGCCAGGAGGAGGGCGCACGCCAAGGGTGGTGTGCGCCCAAGCTGGAGGTGCCCAGGAGTCCTTGTTGGACAAGGACTCCAACTCCTTTTTGGATTCCGATTAGACTCCTCCTAAGAATCAAGTTTGACTAGTCTTAGGCACCATCTATGTAGGAATCCAAGGGACTCTATTTCCACCAATCAAATTTATATCTGATTTCACAAAGAGTTATGATTGGTTGGGAAGAAGAAAAGTTGGATCACACTTAGTCTATAAATAAGACCCTGCGCCCAACTCAAAGAGTATCTAAAAATTCCCACGCCCCAAAGGCTACCTCTCTCCTCCTCCATGCCAAACCCATCTTCTCCCTCTCCTCTCCACGCCTAAAGTAGTTTGGGGTCCAAGTTGGTGCAATCTAGACGAGAAAAAGGCAACAGAAAGCTAGAAGGCTATGCTGCTGTAAAGGACAACTGCTGATTTTTGAAAGTTGTTTTGAAGATCCTCCAAATCAGATTCAGATCTAATTTTTGGATACATGATAGAGAAGAAGAGGATCTCTAGATCCAATCTGAGTGAATACCGGTAGAGGTCAGGCACTTGCATGGCTAGATCCAGAACCTTCCGCTGCTTATAGGATCATCAACAGGTAATAGGATTGCCCTACATCAAGATAAATTAAATTTGATTTAATTTATCTAGATTTTATTTTTGTTATTAGAATAATAAGAATCAGATCTGAAACATTCCAGATCTGATTTGGATCAAAGAGAAAAATTTTTGAAATATATCTCTTGATCCGATCAGATCTGAATGAATCTGGTCCGAAAAATCAGGATTTTTCTTCACTAAGTCAGACTGAGCTTGATATCATCAAAGGAGGGAAGCCAAGGTCACAATATAGGTTAGTTGAAGGCCATTGAAGGTTGAGGCCGAGGTCCCATCTCAGGCCAAACTTGAAGTTATCAAAAGAGGAGAGCCAAGATCTTTGGAAGGCTAAATTGAAGGCTGAGGCCAAGGTCCCATCTCAGGCTGTGCTTGAAGTTATCAAAAGATGGAAGCCAAAGTCATAATGAAGGCTGATTAAGGTCTTCAGAAGGCTATGATCGAGGTCCTATCTAAGGTCAAACTTGAGTTCAATAAGAGATGGAAGCTAGTCACAATATGGGCTAATTGGAGGTCTTCAGAAGGCTGAAGGTGAGTTCCTATCTCAGGCCAAACTTAAAGTTACCGAAAGAATGAACTCCCCCAGGATGAACTCCTTCAGGATGAACTACTTCAGGATGAACACCTCTAGAATGAACTCTGTCAGGACGAACTCCTTTAAGATGAACTCTTTCAGGATGAACTTCCTCAGGATGAACTTTCCTAGGATGAACTCCTCTAGGATGAGCTCCCCTAGGATGAGCTCCTCCAGATGAGCTCCTTAAGGATGAACTCCTCCAAGATGAGCTCCCCCAGGATCAGCTCCTCCAAGATGGCTCCTCCAAGATGAACTTCCCTAGGATGAACTGCTTCAAAATGAACTCCTCCAGGATGAACTCTTCGAGATTGTCAGCTTTTTCTCTACATGCCATGTGGGGACAATACCTGACATGATTCTTGAGAATATTTTAGTGGGCAAATAAAATATCTCTGATAACCCACCGATCTTCCACGACCAATAATCTACAACCCATCCTAATAAACTTCAGATCCTTCTATAAAAGAAAAAAAAGAGGGACCCCAAGGTACGCAACTCTTCTCTTTCAAATGCTCATCCTCTTCCCTCTATTGAACAAAAAATTGACTTGAGTGTTGGAGGATCCCTGCCAGAGCCAACTCTAGTCGAGGACTTCTCTTGCAGGTACTGTCGCCTCCATCCCGTCGCCATCGACTCGCCGCCATCGCACAACTCTAGTGATCCGATCTCGAGATGGATTTCTGCATCAACAAGACCAATAAAGCCTATTTGACTATTATCTCGGAGTTGGAACATACATTTTGAATGTATGTCTTTATTATGAATAAGAAGAAATCATGTATTTATAAGTGGGCAAAAGGTTCTATAGTGTTATTTCTTATGCTGTCTGTAGATGATATTCTCTTAATCGAGAATGACATTTCAGTATTGCAAGAAATAAAGGTTTAGCTATCATCTTATTTCTCCATGTTCAAGACTAGATATGGTATACTTACTAAGAGTAGTAAGCAGATACCAGTCTGATCCAAGTGAGAACTACTGAAAGATGGTATAAATAATTCTTAAATATTTAAAAAATACTAAGATCCAGTGACTTAAATATGGAGATACTGACTTAAAACTTATGGGATATTTTAATTTTAGTTTTTTAGTTAGATCAAGATGAAAGCAAGAGAGTGTCTGGTCATGAATTTACCCTAATTGGAGTAGCACTCTACTGGAAAGGCTCTAAGTAGAATATTGTAGCCTATTCTATTAGTGATGTAATGTAGGCTATGCAGTTGCTAAGATTTATTAGCAGGTTGGGAGAGGCACCCTCCATCGATGGTCCAGTTCTAATGTAGCATTGCAGCCATAGCTTAGGCTATAAAACCAAAGATGCACCATAGGAATAGCATACTCTGCATCTCTATTACTTTTGATTTTAGATCAGGATGAAATCGACCTTTAGAAGATCGATGGAAAAGAAGAACTTGACCAACCCATTTGACAAAGTCTCAGAACTAAGGAGTTCTACGAGCTCAAGTGGAAGATAAAAAATTTGATATTATTCTGATTGGCTTTAGTCTAAGTGGGAGTTATTGGAAAATATATTCTACAGTCAATTATCTAAGTTGTAGATGATTGGAATTGTTATATGAACTATCAAATAGTAATTATTATTTGACTTATTCATCGTAAAAGTTTTATCTTTCTTAAATGAACTCCAAAATTATGATGAAGTCCTTAGAACCATACTTAATTGATAAAGAAGGATTTATCGAATGGTTCTTAAATTATTCATGATCAAATGATAAGTTATTAACTAGGATGATAACTTATCGAGTGAAGGTCGTTGTACATCATATGCATTGGTTATTCTCATAACAAAGTGGTGTGGAGACATCGATATGGCATTCAGATGAGATGTAGGAGTACATCTGCACTAAATGTGATCAATATAGCACTTTGCTATTAAGAGTAGCTAGCTAAGATCAATGAGTATAAGTATCCGTCCGATCTAAGATCACCATGGTGACTTACAAGCAACTCATTGTACTTTGATGTTGGGCTACCTATATTTCTAATATAGGTTCGAAAGATTTTTGGATACAATCAAATACTTGTAGAGTCGGTGTATGAGTCAAGATGGGATTAACCACTCTTGATTAACTTCATAAAGCGAATGTCTCACTGTGTTTTAATTAATCAAAACCTAGGCCTAGATAATCCTCGTAAGGAGTCATGAAATTTACAAACTTTGAAATACAATATGGATGACTTGTATGAGTATTGATAGCATAGTTGAAGTCGTCTTGATTATTATTGATCAAATGGATAAATTATATGGTAACCATAGGCCAAAATTCTAAGAATGTTGCCTTGCATACATTCGACCTATTCGGACATCGGATACCATTGCTAGATGGTCATTTTGATTAGTACAAAAATTAGTTTCTATGCTATCGACTTAGATTCAAACCTATGGGTTCACACACATAAGAGGTTGTAATCTAATCAGATTGTTGATTGATGATTTGGAATCATTCTAAGGTCAAACAATCAATACAGTTGATGTTTGATCTAATGCAGGTATTGCAGGAGGATCGATTAGCAATTGAATTGCTAATTGGCTCAATTTGATTAAGCAATCAAGCTGAGATCAAATATAATTAAATTAGATTTAATTAAAATTAATTTAGATTTAAATAGATTAAGTCTAATTAGTTTATTGGATAAGGCAATTGCAAGGAAGAACAAATTCTAATTCAATTAAAACTTGAGTGAACCTAATTTTTAAATCAGATTTAATCAAATTTAATTTTTAATTTAATTAGAAATTAAATCAAATTTAAATTTGATTAAATCTGATTTAATTAGGCTTCTAATTAAATTAAGATTGCTTATTAAATAGGTTGACTCAAAATTATTTTGATTTAGATCCAAAAGTTTTAGGTCTAGTCAAAATAGGAGAGTCCTAGTTAGACTAGAACTCCTCCCTTGTGCCACCTAAGAGCCCATGCCCACACATTTATTTTCAAATTTTGTACATGCCTTATTCCATGCCTAAGAAGGTATTCCATGCCCCTTTTTTAGAAATTTTATAATCAAATTTGACTTGGTCTAATTTGGAAAGTGGTTTGGATTTAAACTCCTGTTGATAAGAATCCTAGAATTCTAAAACTCCTTCCTTCTCTTTGTGCCATAATATCTCACACCCCAATATTTTTTGTCATCCAAGTTTTTCCTAGTTTTGTATGTGGGTTTCAAGTTTCTTATGCCTGAAATTAAGGAAGGAGCATCCAAGAGTTGGATGCCCCATAGGAATCCATAAATCCTTGTTTGACTAGGTCTTTTTGACCTAGTCTTCCTATTGTTATGTGATGCCTCCTATTTGATAGGGTATGGGCATGAAAACTCCAGGAAATTCCATGGCAAAATAGATGAGAGAAAGGGAGGAGGTATGGTGGTTTGGGGCACCTATCTTCTTGGAGGAAAGCCTTCAATTAAGACATCAAAAGTTGATGTCTTGTAGAGACAAAGGTAAGAGAGAAGATTACCTTCTCTTTGGAGTTTTATTTCAAATTTCTTTCTTTCTCTTTTTGTGTGGATTTTTTTATGAGATAAATATGAGAGAGAGAGGAAGAGGGCATGGAAGATGGATGCTCTAAATTGTTGGGGCATCAGGATCTCTTTTGGACATGATTTGATCATGTCCTGATGAGAATAAAGAGAAGAGAAGATGGTCTTCTCTTAGGATTCTTCTGAGAAACCTTTCTTCTCAATTTTTGTATAATTTTTTTATCAGAGAAATTAGAGAGTAATGAAGGGAAATCCTGATTTCCCTGACCAGGTTCGTTCAGATCTGATCAGATCAAGAGATATATTTCAAAAATTTTTCTCTTAGATCTGTATCAGATCAGGGATGCTTCAGATCTGATTCTTATTTATTTAATAAAAATTAAATGAAAAGGATAAATTAAATCACATTCAATTTACCTGAATAGGGTAATCCTATTACCCTGTTGATGATCCTGTTTGCAGCGGAAGGTTCTGGATCAAGCCACGCAAGCGCCTGGCCTCTACCGGTATCCACTCGGGCTGGATCTGGAGATCCTCTTCTTCTCTATCACGCCTCCAAAAATCAGATCTGGATCTGATCTGGAGGATCTTCAAAACTCCTTTTGAAGATCTGCAGTCGTTCTTCGCAGCAGCGCAGCCTTCTTGCTTTTGATCTCCTTTTCTTGATCTAAATCGCACCAATCCAAATCCAAAACACTTTTGGACGTGGAGAGCAAGGGGAGATGAGAGTATGGCGTGGAGAAAGGGGAGAGAGGCAGCCTTGGGGCGTGGGAAGATTGCTTCTTGATTATTCTTGATTATTTTTTCACTTGGGCGCTGGGTCTCTTATATAGACTAAGCGTGATCCAAGTCATCTTCCTCCCAACCAATCACAACCCTTTGTGAAATCAGATCTAAATCTGATTGGTGGGATTAGAGTCCCCTGGATTCCTACTTGGAGAGTGCCTTGGACCAGTCAAACTGGATTCTTAGAAGAACTCTCATTGGAATCCTAAAGGGAGATGGAGTCCTTGTCCAACAAGGACTCCTAGGCGCCTCCTACTTGGGGCTCACGCCACCCTTGGCGTGCGCCCTTCTCCTTGCCAGGTTCTGGCAGGGGGACAAGCCCCCACCAGCTCTCCAATAGGTGCATGACATGTGGTCAAAAGTCAAAGGGTGAATGGTCAACGTTTGACCAGTCAAAGGTAGACTTTTGACCAAAGTCAAAGAACAAGAAATGGCAGGTGACCAAAAATTGGCAGGTAATGTCTTACAAATAAGACAACCTATTCTGACTTGGACAACCTCCAGTCAGACCATATGAAGACTTCTGTTTGAGCACAAACTCCTTTGGCTCAGACAGGACGAACTTATTTATGATAGCAAAAGAAGAACGTTAGGTTCAATCGAGTGCTAGCACGATTTCCTTGAACCTAATTGAATCTCATTCAGATCAATTGAACTAGATCAGTTCAATTGATGATCACCAGATTCAAACCCTTGTTTGTGTGACCCAGTTAGGTTCAATTCTGTATGGTAATGGGATATGTCATGATCTCTATCATCGACATCATCGAAACTCCTTTCGATGGATCAGAACTCTTCTGATTCGAACAGCTAGAATGATCGATCATCTAAATCATTCTAATTGCTCCCAAAATCCACCAGTGACACCTAGCAGTATATGGTGGCAACCCATCAGAGCTGAATGTGAACCTCTTGGTGCAGCTACCTGTGTGATTCAGTTCTTCTATCTTGAGCCCCGATCAGATTAGGGTTAAGGTGAACTCGTCAAACCCTAATCTCTGTCATATGATGTAATCATTCGATTCGAGTCCAATGTGAAAATCTAAATAGAAACTCTTTCTATTATTTCACTCTGCCATGGCCATGGGCTTCAGGACTTGATTCTCATGATCATCATAGGGCTACTCCTCTACCACCGAGGTAGATAGATCCCATCTTGATGCAATCCAGTTCCTACAATGAACATGCCATAGCCAACATACACCTCAGGGTTCCATATGGCTAGGAGACCGAGTAATGGTGTAGTCAAACTATAACACCCTCAAGGTGAACTGCCGATGCATCTCAGGTCAAAGAACCAGACACACTACTGCAGCATCGAGTCAGTCATTGACGAGAAGGTAGACTCCCTAATGACTACTCGAGGTGGTCACGCTCAGTGCCCTCGTTCTCTAACGAGTACCTGTACTCTCGCTCCGGTGTCTCCACACCGTAGACTCAAGACTCATCTACTAAAGAGAAGCGATCGTACACCAACCTTCCGGATCAATCACCATCCTCGTGATGATCCTATGGTCGGGAGCTTTTTTATGAGTTAATAATGATTATTCATGTCTTAAATTTTCAACTCTTGAAAATATGAATTATCATTACCATTAACTCAAAGGATGTATCACAGACACTAAATACACATGTGTGATAGAAAATAACCCATTTATTAATTATAGTCAAAATTACAATTTTGCCCCTAGAAGTGTATTACAAGTGTCAGCCAATTCTGGCTTCTAGGGCACATATATCTAACAATCTCCCACTTGACCTAAAGCCAATTGGCTACAAGTCTAAGTCCCATCTTCTCAAGGTGGGCTTCGATCTTCTGTTGGCCCAACGGCTTTGTCAGTGGGTCTGCCACATTATCTGTGGAGTTGACTCTCTTGACCTCAACGTAACCTTTCTCAAGGTAATCGCGGATGAGATGGTATCACCGTTTGCTTGGAACTCTTCCAGCACAAACAGTCTGCCAGATGTCGACTTTCGATCATCTATATCGGACATGAAGTCCGAGTCTGTGTATCCCTGGACCAGGAGTTCTCCATTACCAAAGACCAACATCATATCCTTAGTTCTTCTCAAGTACTTAAGGATACACTTTCACAGAAGTCCAGTGTTCTTCACCTGGATTTGACTGATATCTGCTTGTGACACTCACAGCATGGGCTATATCAGGTCGTGTACATAGCATGGCATACATGAGGCTCCCTATTGCAGAAGCATAAGGGATCTTGCTCATGCGTTCTATTTCCTCAGGTGTGCTGGGGCACATCTTCTTGGAAAGATGAATACCATGTCTGAAGGGTATTAATCCCCTCTTAGAGTTTTCCATACTAAACCTCTTTAGTACTTCCTCTATGTACATCTTCTGTGAAAGTCCTAGCATCCTATTCGGTCTATCCCTATAGACCTTAATTCCTAGAATAAAGGATGCTTCACCTAGGTCTTTCATGGAGAATTCCTTAGACAACCACATCTTGACTGATGTCAACATGGGAATATCATTCCCAATAAGGAGGATGTCATCCACGTACAATACGAGGAAGACAACAGCGCTCCCACTGACCCTTTTGAAAACACACGGTTCCTCTTCGTTTATGATGAAACCAAACGTTTTGATCACATCATTAAAACGAATGTTCCAGCTCCAAGACACTTGCTTAAGTCCATATATGGACCTTTGCAGCTTGCAAACCTTGTGATCAGTATCACTGGATGTGAAACCTAGTGGCTGTTCCATATAGATATCTTCCTCAAGATATCCATTTAGGAATGCCGTTTTCACGTCCATTTGCCATATTTCATAATCGAAATAGGCTGCAACAGCAAGCAATGTGCGGATGGATTTTAGCATAGCCACTGGGGAAAAGGTATCCTGATAGTCAATGCCTTCACGTTGACTATAACCATTTGCCACTAGTCTAGCCTTGAATGTCTCCACATTCCCATCTGCACCAATCTTTCTCTTGAAGATCCACTTTACACCCAATAGGTACTATACCTTCTGGTGGATCTACCAAGGTCCAGACTTGGTTTGAGTGCATCGAGTCGATCTCTGACTTCATTGCCTCAAGCCATTTCTCGGAGTCGATATCTGATATCGCCTCGTTGTAGGTTTTGGGATCATCACCATGAGCACCATTACCTATGAGGAACATTTCCTCTACATCCTCTGAAATAATACCTAAGTATCTTTCAGGGGGACGGGAAACTCTTTCCGATCTACGAGGTGGAGGAGGTAGTGTTCTTATTGGCTCAACCTGATTTGGTTCCACTTGGTCCTTAGCTCTTTCTGCTTGTGAGACTTTCTCATCAAGCTTAATCTGCTTTCCAATGCCACTATCTTGAATAAACTGTTTTTCAAGAAATATGGCATGTCGACTCACAATCACATTGTGGTCTTCAGGAATGTAGAAATAGTATCCTAATGACTCTTTAGGATATCCTATGAATCGAGCTCTAAAGGACCTAAACTCTAACTTGTCCGCTTGTTGTCTTTTGACATGAGCCGGACAACCCCAAATTCTGAGATGACTCAGACTTGGTTTCTTACCGTGCCATATCTCATACGGTGTGGTAGGAACGGTTTTAGAGGGAACCCTATTCAGTAGAATAAATTGAAGTTAATAATGAATGTCCCCAAAGAAAATCTGGGAGGTCTGTGAAGCTCATCATGGATCGAACCATATCCAATAGGGTCCGATTTCTCCGTTCTGAAACCCCGTTGAGTTGAGGTGTTCCTGGTGGAGTCCATTGAGAGACTATGCCATTTTCCTTAAGATAGTCTAGGAATTCCCGGCTAAGGTATTCACCTCCTCGATCTGATCGAAGAACCTTAATGGGTTTTCCAGTTTGCTTTTTCTACTTCATGTCTGAAATTCTTTGAACTTTTCAAAAGCTTCAGACTTGTGTCTCATAAGATACACATATCCCATACCTAGACAGATCATCGGTAAAGGTAATGAAGTAGACAAAATTGCCTCTAGCCGGCACATCAAATGGGCCGCACACATCAGTATGTACTAGGGCAAGGAGATCTGTGGCCCTCTCCCCATGTCCAACAAAAGGGAGTTTAGTCATTTTGCCTTGAAGACAAGATTCACAAGTTGGATATGACTCGGAAGTCAATGGACTCAATAGCCCATTTTTCTCCAATTTGTTGATCCTATCTTCTGCTATATGACCTAATCTCAGGTGCCATAGATATCTGTCGTTTGGACTATCCCTAGGTCGTTTGGCATTCACGTTTTGCTCGATAGTTAGAACAGGTACATCAATATGTAGCTGATAAAGACCATTAATAAGGAAACCATTTGCAATTTTATTTCTTTCAAAAAAGAATGTTACAATGGTCCTTAAAGAAGGTGATCACATAACCTTCTTGTGCTAAGCATGAAACAGAAATCAAATTCCTGCTAGCTGCAGGCACAAAATAACAGTCTTTCAAAACTAAGTCTAAACCAGATGGTAATCGAAGAGGGTATGTTCCCACGGCTACTGCAGCAACTCTTGCTCCATTACCGACACGTAGGATCATGTCTCCATCCCTCAACCTCCTGCTATCCTCAAGACCCTGCATAGAAGTGCATAGGTGAGCACTAGATCCAGAGTCAAGCACCCAACTGGATGCAGAAGAAACCGTAAGGTT
The DNA here is from genome assembly GCA_006176705.1 of Cocos nucifera. Lineage (NCBI taxonomy): Eukaryota > Viridiplantae > Streptophyta > Magnoliopsida > Arecales > Arecaceae > Cocos > Cocos nucifera. Next base: position 70,109 of record QRFJ01004787.1, on the reverse strand, counting down.
AGACTCAATAACGAGCATACCTCCAGAAGGACCTTCCTTCTTGTTCTTTAGGGTGGCCAGGTAAGTAGGGCAGTTCCGCTTCCAATGGCCGTCGCTGTTGCAATGGAAACACTTTCCTTTGCCATCGGCCTTTTTCTTCGGTTCTGCCTTCTTCTTCTTTGATCCTTCTACCTTTTGCTTTTTCACAGACTTCTTTTTCTTTCCATAAGACTTTCTTTTGGAAGAAGTCCGTTCCATAGCAAGAACTGAGCCTTTAGAACCTTTCATAGAAAGCTCAGCGGTAACCAGCATATTCATCAACTCAGCCAAGGAATTTTGAAGTTTATGCATGTGGTAATTCATGATGAATTGCCCATATGCATCAGTCAAGGATTGCAGAATAATATCATTCTGCAAGTCCAAGTCCAACTTCACACCGAGCTTCTCAAGCTCTTCCATGTCCTTGATCATTGTCAGACAGTGATCTTGGACTGACTGCCCATCACGCATCTTAGCCTTAAAAAGTCGTTTCGTGACTTGATATTTGGCTGCGCGACTCTGTTCACCAAACATCTCCTGCAGGTGAGCCAACATTTGGCGAGCAGTCCCGATATCTTCATGTTGGCGCTGGAGCTCATCAGACATCGAGCCCAACATGTAGTATCTGGCCTTATTGTCTTCGTCAATCCATTTTTCCAGAGATGCTCTCTGTTCAGTGGATGGACGAGCTGGTAAGGTGGGAGGGTCCTGGTCCAAAACATGTGTTAACTTCTCTGAACCCAAAACAATTTTGTAGTTCCTGAGCCAATCTTTATAATTGGGTCCAGTCAGTCTATGTGTGTCTAGTATACGTGCCAGTGGGTTGGACGCAGACATTTTTCTGTAGAGAGTCAAAGATTCTAGTTAGATACTGTAATTTTGACTTGACCAATTTGTTTAGGGATTTTATTTTTAAACAAATTAGCTCCCACTATTTTCTCGGATCCCTAGACTCCCTCTGTAGAGATGCGAAAATCTCCGCGATTGATGATTTCTAGTGGGTGGTGCGGTCTCACCAACTGACTCATCACCTCACCTAACAGTTATTGGTGATGGGTTAGCCAATGAGTGAACAACTCTTGTTCAATGATTCTCTAATCATGGTGCACCCAAACTTGGTCTCTAATTCATGAATCTCACCGTATCCGGAATATTGATCCACTCCTTAGTTAAGTCAGACCCACCATTTGCATAGACTGGGTTCCTAATTGGGTCTCTCACCGTATCCGGAATATTGAGCCCAACTCATCCTCCAGCCCATAGCATCCAATGCCTAATAGACATGGTTGCGTCTTCCCGGTGCAACTGAGCCACTGTATCCAGCCGAGAACAATCAACCCCGGGAAGGGCCCGCACATCTACAATGGTGGAAGACCTCGGACTTAATCTTTTCTTAGGGAGAATTGATTCAGGTCTCATTAAACTAGACTTGGCTTAGTCATAACAATTATGACTAACCTAGTGGCATGGGTCAGCTCGGATTATTGACCACCTCAGATCAGAACTGTGTCAACAGATATGGCCAGGTAAGTGAGACCGGTGGAAGGAATATGCCATTAACTCGTACAAGAACGCATTCAGGTCGAGTAGCTTCCAATTAAAAACCAGTCGGTCGTCTGTGCCAAACTTACCTTAGACACCAAATTGTTGAGTCAGAACCAATTGGGTTAGCCTACAATCCAGACTCTAACCTCTGAGCCTAATTAGGTCTTGCTTGATCGTGACTCGATCTTGACCCAGACTTAATCCTATTAGGCTGGTCAATTTAAGCATTGTTGATCCCATCTAACCAACTCTTGATTCGGTTTGATCAACCGCTTAGACCTAATTGAGCTACCCAAGCCCGAACCCAGTATTATGAATATGTCTTAGATCTGAAATTCTCAATTTTAGACCTAATTAATATTCCATAAACTTAATTCTTAATTAAGTAGGGTTCATAAACAAAATATGCACAATAAATCCTAGGGTTTCAGGATCTAGGGTTTTGCAGAAAGTAAGTTTTTGGGTTTCTGATTAAGGACGAACGCGCAGCACCCCTACACATCATAAGAACACCCCATCGAATGGGAAGAGAGGGCCTTTAAACCCTTCTTCGTTCTTATGACCGGACGGCCAAGGGGAACGCCTTAATCAGGAACATTCAATAAACATTCAATACTACAAAACAGTTATAGATCTATATCATATATCTCATATACAAATTTAGATCTAAACATGGCATATTTTGCATACATCTCATGTATCATAATCATGCATGTTTTCAGATCTAAATTATCACATAATAATCTGAAAAATTAGATTTAAATTGATCTAATCAAAATAAATTCTAATCTAGACAATTATGTAGAACTATTCTACAACTAGTCTAGTCATGCATCTATCATATCTCATATGATATTTAAAATTAAATAATTTTTATTTGCTGTTTATCAGATGTTATTATAACACTTATAATATCAGAAAACAGTAAATAAGAAGATCTAAAATATGATTTAATCATATTAAATCAAAGACATGCAAAACTATTCTATAGAACTATTCTATACTAGAACTAGTCATGCATATCTTCATGTTCTTAGATCCAAATCATTTAATTTTAATTTTCCTGATTTCAGATCTGATCACATCTCATGTGACATCTGAAATCATGTTATTTTTAATTAAAATAAAATTAAAAATCAGATCTAAACAATTTTAGAACCATGGCTCTGATACCACTTGAAGGGAAATCCTGATTTCCCTGACCAGGTTCGTTCAGATCTGATCAGATCAAGAGATATATTTCAAAAATTTTTCTCTTAGATCTGTATCAGATCAGGGATGCTTCAGATCTGATTCTTATTTATTTAATAAAAATTAAATGAAAAGGATAAATTAAATCACATTCAATTTACCTGAATAGGGTAATCCTATTACCCTGTTGATGATCCTGTTTGCAGCGGAAGGTTCTGGATCAAGCCACGCAAGCGCCTGGCCTCTACCGGTATCCACTCGGGCTGGATCTGGAGATCCTCTTCTTCTCTATCACGCCTCCAAAAAATCAGATCTGGATCTGATCTGGAGGATCTTCAAAACTCCTTTTGAAGATCTGCAGTCGCTCTTTTCGCAGCAGCGCAGCCTTCTTGCTTTTGATCTCCTTTTCTTGATCTAAATCGCACCAATCCAAATCCAAAACACTTTTGGACGTGGAGAGCAAGGGGAGATGAGAGTATGGCGTGGAGAAAGGGGAGAGAGGCAGCCTTGGGGCGTGGGAAGATTGCTTCTTGATTATTCTTGATTATTTTTTCACTTGGGCGCTGGGTCTCTTATATAGACTAAGCGTGATCCAAGTCATCTTCCTCCCAACCAATCACAACCCTTTGTGAAATCAGATCTAAATCTGATTGGTGGGATTAGAGTCCCCTGGATTCCTACTTGGAGAGTGCCTTGGACCAGTCAAACTGGATTCTTAGAAGAACTCTCATTGGAATCCTAAAGGGAGATGGAGTCCTTGTCCAACAAGGACTCCTAGGCGCCTCCTACTTGGGCTCACGCCACCCTTGGCGTGCGCCCATCTCCTTGCCAGGTTCTGGCAGGGGGACAAGCCCCCACCAGCTCTCCAATAGGTGCATGACATGTGGTCAAAAGTCAAAGGGTGAATGGTCAACGTTTGACCAGTCAAAGGTAGACTTTTGACCAAAGTCAAAGAACAAGAAATGGCAGGTGACCAAAATTGGCAGGTAATGTCTTACAAATAAGACAACCTATTCTGACTTGGACAACCTCCAGTCAGACCATAAGAAGACTTCTGTTTGAGCACAAACTCCTTTGGCTCAGACAGGACGACTTATTTATGATAGCAAAAGAAGAACGTTAGGTTCAATCGAGTGCTAGCACGATTTCCTTGAACCTAATTGAATCTCATTCAGATCAATTGAACTATATTAGTTCAATTGATGATCACCAGATTCAAACCCTTGTTTGTGTGACCCAGTTAGGTTCAGTTCTGTATGGTAATGGGATATGTCATGATCTCTATCATCGACATCATCGAAACTCCTTTCGATGGATCAGAACTCTTCTGATTCGAACAGCTAGAATGATCGATCATCTAAATCATTCTAATTGCTCCCAAAATCCACCAGTGACACCTAGCAGTATATGGTGGCAACCCATCAGAGCTGAATGTGAACCTCTTGGTGCAGCTACCTGTGTGATTCAGTTCTTCTATCTCGAGCCCCGATCAGATTAGGGTTAAGGTGAACTCGTCAAACCCTAATCTCTGTCATATGATGTAATCATTCGATTCGAGTCCAATGTGAAAATCTAAATAGAAACTCTTTCTATTATTTCACTCTGCCATGGCCATGGGCTTTCAGGACTTGATTCTCATGATCATCATAGGGCTACTCCTCTACCACCGAGGTAGATAGATCCCATCTTGATGCAATCCAGTTCCTACAATGAACATGCCATAGCCAACATACACCTCAGGGTTCCATATGGCTAGGAGACCGAGTAATGGTGTAGTCAAACTATAACACCCTCAAGGTGAACTGCCGATGCATCTCAGGTCAAAGAACCAGACACACTACTGCAGCATCGAGTCAGTCATTGACGAGAAGGTAGACTCCCTAATGACTACTCGAGGTGGTCACGCTCAGTGCCCTCGTTCTCTAACGAGTACCTGTACTCTCGCTCCGGTGTCTCCACACCGTAGACTCAAGACTCATCTACTAAAGAGAAGCGATCGTACACCAACCTTTCGGATCAATCACCATCCTCGTGATGATCCTATGGTCGGGAGCTTTTATGAGTTAATAATGATTATTCATGTCTAAAATTTTCAACTCTTGAAAATATGAATTATCATTACCATTAACTCAAAGGATGTATCACAGACACTAAATACACATGTGTGATAGAAAATAACCCATTTATTAATTATAGTCAAAATTACAATTTTGCCCCTAGAAGTGTATTACAAGTGTCAGCCAATTCTGGCTTCTAGGGCACATATATCTAACAAGTAAGAGATCTGGAATATGGAAAAAATTCTATAGGAGAAGATCTCCTCTTGTCCTGACATGGAGATGTCTTCAGAACATCAATGGTTGATGTCCTGAAAAAGAAGATGTGTCTTCTCTTAGGACTTTTTCTCAAGTTTTTATTTTTGATTTTTGAAAGACCCAAGGGTTGGATTTTTTTTTAATCCTCCTCATGTTCTTCATCTCTTAGAGTGTTCAAGAGATCCAAAAAATATTTTTTGATTAACCATCAGGAGGAATCCATGAGAAGCTAGCACTTTGAACATATCTTCATTCGATGAACCTCCGATCTGTGTTGCAGCTTCGTATGGAATACCTATTGAGGCTGGATGCATGTGCGGCTCTAAGCAATAAAGATTATAATGGGACTCAACCATGGTGTTCTCGACCCATACAAATGTAAGAGATCTGATCTCTTTACTAACCTAGATTCGATCTAGGGTTTTCTAGAATGGTTTTAAATCTAGGTATTGATTTGATCAATACCAACTATCTTTGTTTTAATTTTTTAACTTATATTTGTATTATGATATGTTATAGATCCTAGATGTAGGGTTTAGTGATTAGATCACATGCATAATTAGATTAAATTATTTAATCTATATCTTCTACTTCTTGTAAATTCAAAAGAATTTTGAAATGTATGCATGAAACTCTGCATGTTGTCCAATAGTATGGTCCTAGAGCTAGAACAGGAGCTGTCCTAGGGTGGAGGTAGTGTGTAGCCCTCCATAAACTTGATGTTTAGGTGTGAGGATCTTGAAGGTCTTGGTAGGTGCTCCAAAAATTTGGAACATAAGGTGGAGCAAAGGACTAAAGCTATGAGAAGAATCAGCCAAGATAAGGGATTGACATATAGGCGGGCTAGCTCAAATACGTAGTTGAGTCAGCTCAGGCTGAGATCGAGCCAACTCAGGATAAATTCGAGCCAGCCCTCTCAGATGGATAGAAAATAGCATTCGAATGAGATGTAGTTGAGCTAGCTTGGCTTTTGATAGAGCCTGCTCGACCGTAGCATATAGAATAGGATGAGTTTTCTGCTGGTCTTGGATTAGAATTAATCTAAGAGATCTTAAGGCCTGCTCCAATAAGATCTTAAGCAGACTAACTTATGTATGGATCAGATTTAGACCCAAAGGATGAGAGCATGAGACACATGGGTGTACATGGGCTCAGTAAGTGCTTTCATGTATTGGATTAGCCTAGGAAGAATTTTTTAGCTGAGGTCTGGGTTTATTAGGATTCATGTAGTACAGTAGAAATCTTAGGATATATAAATTCAAGTATTGTAACTTTTACTATGGTGGAATAAATACAGAGCTTTTCTTCCTAACTCTCTTCTCTCTTCTCTCTGGTTCTAATGCTATAACCCTAGACTCCATCCCTTTCTCTCTTCTTTCTTAGATCTTCTTCTATTTGCTGGAGTAACATCCAAGTTCATACAAGAGATTGAATCTACGATTATGGCTCTGAGCAGCCGTAGGCACATCAATTGGTATCAAAGATCGATTGAGCATGGAGGAGAAAGAAGATCATGTTTCAGCAGAGATCAGCAGTAAGGTTCAAATTTAAGATTTTCTCTAGATTTTATGAGGAAGAAAGAGATCTAAGGATTGCTATCCATCTTTCCTAGTCAATGTATTTTTTTAAATCTACCTATTTGCTAATATTTGATTCAAATTGATCATGGATGGTAGTGAGTTGAAGGTAGGATTTAAGAAGTTTAATGGAAAAAAATATTTCACAATATGGATGGTTAGGATGGAGGATCTGCTGATTTAGATGGGGTTGAACTTGACCTTGAAGGATAGGCTAGAGGAGATGATAAATAAAGTATAGATGTCCTTGGAGAAAAAGATGTATGCCATAATTAAGGCTTGTCTGGTGGATGAGATTTTATATGGCATGTTGGAGTAGAAGACACCCAAGGGTTTATGGTCAAGATTATGTCAGTTGTACAAGAAAAAAATATGTGCAACAAATTGATGCTGAAGAAGCAACTGTACAGCCTTTGCATGCAGGAGGACAAGGATATTGTGGGGCATATTCAGCAGTTTGATCAGATGAGCATGGATTTGCTCAAAATTAGGATAGATCTTGAAGAGGAGGACAAAAATTTATTGCTGCTATGTTCGCTAACTAGGAGCTTCGATCCGTTGGTGACGACGTTGCTATATGGTAAGAAGACACTGATGTACGAGGAGTCATATCAGTGCTAAGGTCCAACGAGCAATGAAAATGGATGATGAAGAGGAAGATCTCCCAGGAAAGTCTCATAATTTCAAAGAGGCCAAGGAAAGGGAAGAAGAAGGATGAGTAGAGGGACAACAAGAAGTCCAAGAGATACTTCAAGTATGATGAAGCAGGATACTTTAAGCGAGAATATCTGCTTTGAAAGAAGTGCAAAAAAGGAGAAAAGTCAAATTCCATTAGTTTAGTCATTGAGAGTGAAGATTTGGATGAAATCTTGGTGGTCTCGAAGGAGCCCATGGGGTGCGGTATATCTGAAATGGCTTCGGAGGGGTCCATGGAGCATGGAGGGTTCGAAGGAGTAGCGATGGTGTCCGAGCTATAGTGGCAGGCCTAAAAGTGCATTGATGGATAGTTGGTCTCGGATGACTCGGTGATAGAGTCAGCTTCTGTAGCATTAGAAGGACTTCAGTTCTAGGTGGAGCATAGGATAGAGGTGGCTTCATAGATGGAGGAAGATGCGGTATGAGTTCAGAGCAGAGGGGTGCAGAGGGAGGAACTATATCCCAGCACCAGAGCCAAGATTGTAGAGATCCAGGTGGAGAGAATTGTGCAGGAAGACAGGCATTACTCTGACAGGACCATGTCAGGTGGAGCATCAAGGTAGTTAATGTCGGTAAAGGAATGCTACAGGATCTTCAGAATAGTCCAGGATAATTAATGCGGCTACCAAGCAAAAGGTTGTTTACAACTTCAAAGGTGGTACAGAAAAGCAAGCCAAGGCCTTCAACAATGGAGGCGGTCATTCCAAATGCCTCAAAAGAAGCTCAACAACTAAAAAAAGATGGCAGTGGCAAGGTATGCACAAGGAGCTACGGGGAATACAACGACAGCGGGATCATATAGGGAGACATTGCCAGGTATGCCAAGGCTTGTTCACACCAAGATGGAGATTGTAGATGGTAAGGTGCTCCCATGTCTTGTGAGGTCGTGGGAGGAGATAGGGCATTGGCTCTGGGGATTCTAGAATTGGTATGGTCCTAGGGCTAGAATAGGAGTTGTCCTAGGATGGAGCTAGTGTATAGCCCTCCACAGACTTAAGGTTCAAGTGTGAGGACCTTGAGGGGCTTGGTAGGTGCTCTAAAAATCTGGAACACAAGATAAAGCAAGGGATTAAAGCCAAAAAAAGAATCAGCCAAGACAAGGGATTGACATACAGGCAGGCTGGCTTGAATACACAATCGAGTCAGCTTAGGCTATGATCGAGCTGGCTCGAGGTAGATTCAAGCCAATCCTCTCAAGCAGACAGAAGATAGCATTCAAGTAAGACGTAGTTGAGCTTGCTCGGCTTCTGATAAAGCTAGCTCGATGGTAGCATATAGAACAGGATGAGTTTTCTATTTGGTCTTGGATTGGGATTAATCCAACGGGTCTTAAGGCCTGGTTCAATAAGGTCTTAAGTGGGTTAACTCATATATGGATCGGATTTAGATCCAAGGGATGAGAGCATGAGAGACATGGGTGTACATGGGCTTGATAAGTGCTTTCATATATTAGGTTAGCCTAAGGAGAGTTTTTCAGCTAGGGTCTGGGTTTATTAGGGTTCATATGGTACAGCAGAAATCCTAGGATATATAAACCCAAGTATTGTAACTTTTACTGTGGTGGAATTAATACAGAACTTTTCTTCCTAACTCTCTTCTCCCTTCTCTCTTCTCTCTGGTTCCAATGCTAGAAATCTAGACTCCATCCCTTTCTCTCTTCTCTCTTAGATCTTCTTCAGTTTGCTGGATTAACATCCAGATTTATGCAAGGGATCGGATCTATGACTGTGGCTCCAAGTAGCCATAGGTACATCATTCAGAATAAGATATCTGAGTGCAAGTAGTCAAACTCCACAATCTACAATCGCTTGAAGAAGCCTCATCACATCATGATGTAGCCGCATACTCGTCTGGCCTCTACAGTCAGTCCACATGAAGTTCCTGGTCCCAACTATCTCCACCAAAGTGCTAGCTCCTCATTGGAGCCTTCGACGGCCAATCTTGGTCGATTTGATTGACCACCTTCTTTCAATATCTCGAATGCTCTAGAATATTAGATAAGATACTTTGATGGATGACAAGGTGGCGTGGATGGTTTCGTGGTGATCGGGCACTCACAGCGCTCAATCTCTCTACTCGAACCCTAGGTCAAAACCCTAGGACTACCCACACTCAAAATCCTAGAAATTAGGTTATCTAGATTTTTCTACCACTCAAAAAATTCATCCAAGAGACCCCATGCCCAACACTCAATTTCTCCCTTAAAACCATTTCATAGAAAAAATTCACATGCAAGTTCAACCTATTTGAAATTATGTGAGAACACTGAGGTAGGAAGTGTAGCGTAGAGACTCAGCATTCGAAATTCCTCATGCACAAAATGTTGCAGTCATCTCTAGTTTTCTCTCTCTAAAAAACCCCTTCTCACACTCTCATGCACATCAAAAAAATCCCATTTGGATGGGTGACCATTTGATGATATTTGTGTGGAGAAGATAAGGTGGAAGGAAGGAAAACAACACAAGAACCTTTCTTACATTTGAATTTTCTCTTGCCCAAAACCCAATGCCCCAATCCTCTAGTAGTCTTACCCCAGAAGGACTCCTCTCCTCTACACACACCCACAAAAAATTCACAATTTATTGTATGACAATTAGGGGGGAAAATGCATAGGTTAGGATAAGATAGACAGTTGAATTTGTTTCAACCAATTGCCACTTGAATTCAAATTCAAATGGCCATTTATCCTTTTCCAGTGCCCACTTAGATGAGAAGCATGCAGGACTCTCCTACTATGTGCCTCACTCTAGAAAAACTGCACACAAGTGTGCGACAAATGTCTAGGGGCGTGGAGTCAGGATAAGGTTGATTGGTTGGATTGGTTCCAACCTCTAACCAATTCTAAGTTGAATTCAAAATTCAACTTCATTTGGACTAGTCCAACACTTGGACAAGGTCAAAGGGAGAAAGAGGGGGGCACAGAAACCTACTTTGGGCATGGGAATTCTCTTGCACATTCATAATGTGCATGGGATAGGCGTGGGTTAAAGTCAAGGTTGCATAAGGAGTTCAAAATTTAAACCAATTTTGAACTTGTCCAAATTGGCTTCATTCAAACCAATTTGTCCAAACCCAATTAGGCAAGGATAAACATAATTAGATTAGGCTTAATGCAACCTAATTAAAATCTAATCAAATTAGAAATTAATTAAGTCCAACCCTTGATCAAATTAGGGTCTAATTTTTCATAGTAATTAGGTCATCTCATGACCTGATCGGATCAAATCCAATCGAATCAAATTCAATCAAATTTGATCAAATGCTCATTGCTCAATCAAATTAAGCTAATCAGCAATCAAATTGCTAATTATTTCTCGAATAATATCAGAGTTCTAGTCCAATAAAATCCATTAAGGTAGTCTCAGTCCAGTGGGACTCCCGATCATAGAGTCCCAGTCCAATAGGACTCTTGACCATATAGTCTCAGACCATTAAGACTGTTGATCAGCCATTAGATCAGGTAGGAACTCCTATTATGTGTGACTCCATAGGTTCGAACCCTAAGTTGGTAGCATAGAAATCAATTTCTATATCAATTGATGTGAACATCTAACAATGGTACCCAACATCCGGATAGGTCAAATAGTCACATCGCAACATCCATGAATCTGTGGCATATGGTTATCATATAATTCATCCCCTTAACCTCAATGCTCAAAAGATGACCTAGGGTTTAACTATCAATCCTAAAAATCATCCACATTATATTTCAAATTTCATTATCCATCATATGGACTATCTCGATCGAGGTTTTGCTAAATTAAAATATAGTAATGCATTTGCTCTAATACTTGAAGGGGTCAATCCCATCTTGACTCATGCACTGACTAAACAAATACTTGACTACACTCAGTAACCTTTCATCACTGAATTAAAAATTTAGGTAGTTTGATATCAAAATACAGTGAGTTGCTTACAAGTCACCATGGTGATCTCAGATCTAAGAAACACTTATACCCATATCTGATGCGTGCTAATTTATAGCTATGGCAAGTGCACTAGTCGATCAAGTAATAAAGTGAATGAGTAGAGTATCATCCCTAGAGGATTGGAAAATAAGTACTGAAAAGCTTTTTCCTATGCTTTATTTAGAAGATCGATTTATGAGAATAAGAAATTAAAGAATAAAATAAAAAAATAATTAAAATTTTTTTTAAGAAAATAGAGAGAGTGTAAATTATTAGGATTTTAAACTCAAGAGCAATGGATTACTAAGGCAATCGGTTCACCAACTCAGTCAATACAATATTCAGGTTTTTAGATTAATTTTATTTCATGTGACGGTGGAGTCTCCTAATTTATTCACTATCCTTTGGTCCAGGCATAGCAAAACTATCAATATTTATTAATTATCCTTTGGTCCAGGTGTAATTTAAATAAATATTAATGCATTAAGTTTTGTGAAACCCTCTAATTAAAATACGCTGCGTCCAAAGCGCACTAAAATTTCTGCATGCATATGAATTCTAATTTGATTCATAATACAAGGTATATAATCAAGAAGCATTAACATAGATGTACTTGGTCCGTAACATCTATGTTCATCAGATCAATTAGAAGATGGCCAGTAATCTAAAAGCATTAAGATCAGATTTATATACTCCTCATGAATAAAATTTAAAAATAATCACACTGAATATTACATCAAAAGAGTGGCTACACCTTAGCCTTAGTAAAAAAAAATTTAGTTCATGATAACAAATTCAAAAATAGCAAATAAAATAAAAAGCATAGAAAAATTAGACTATTTGATTGCTGAAATTGATTGTCTGTTGCACTTTTTGATGTGGAGAAACTTGGCGAAGAAGAAGAGAAGCTCCTTGATCGATATCTTGATTGTCGAAGAAAAACCCTTTTCTTTCTCTCACAAATCACTCTTCTCTTTCTACCTCTCTCCTCTCTTTTTCTTTTTGTTTTTCTTTATTTCTCTAATTTCTTCTCTCTTTTTCTCTATCTCTCTCTCTTTCTCTATTTCTCCCCGTCTCTCTCTCTGTTTCTCTCTCTCTGATCTTTTTACGACAATAAACTCTTTTTATAGATAGAGTTTGATTTTTCCCCAAAATCCATCAAAAACTAGGTTTAAGACTCCCAAAACAACTCAAATTAAGATCTGGATAATTCTGGCCATTAGATGTTGATCAAATGGTCCAAAAATCACTTAAAAATTCCTTAAAATAACCCAGATCAAGTCGGATTTCAATGCCAGCCGTTGGATCAACCGTTTAGGATCGAATTTGGGCCATCCGATCGCATAGAAAGAAGCCTTCTGATCTTTAGTTTAACCATCGGGATGAATCTCAGCCGTTGGATCTCGATCGGGAGCTGCGGATGCCATCCATCAGCACCTTCATTTTCAGCCGTTCCGATCAAGTTTCAGTGAAAGGCCGCCTGTTGGATCAGGTAAAATTTCCAAATTATCCCTCCATAGGACCATGTGCACGAGCTCGGTGTTGCATGGACCGCCGCATTCTTCAGCCAATCGGAGTGCTCTCTTTGCTGTGAAATTCCCGAAAATGCCCTCCGATGGTCCATCGTGCGCCGCAAAAAAATGCTGACGTCATCCTGACGTCAGCATTGGTCGGTGGGTCGGTCTGCTGTTGCGATTGTCGATTGATTCAGCGTTGCGTTGAGCGGTTGCATTGAACCGGGCTGAACCGAGCCAATTTTCTGAACTTTTGAACCGAATATTTTTTTTTTTTTTTTTGAAATTCAATTTCGGGCTCGTTTGAAGTCCGTTTTGCCTTGAAATTTATTTCATCTGAACCAGAAAAATAAGATCTTCACATTGGTGGCCTTCTTTCCTACATAAGATTAATAAAAATATCAATTTTTAAAAAATAGATTAATTTATTTTATAATTTAATACTTTTATTAGTATATTTTTACCACTTATCACACCCTCCAACTTAGTCATTGCTAGTCTCCTTAGCAATATTTTATTTAATACCATGTTTCAATAAGATTATCCATCACAAAGATAAAATCTAGGATTAAAGGTCAAAAAGTTTAGAAAATACTGCTAACTAAGCATTGAGCTTCAGAAGCAAATTTTTCAGTCAATACAATTAAAAACTTTCTTAGAGTACATCAAAGATCTATAGCACTTGTGTTCGTGATGACTAACTTTAGCATTTCAGTATTAAATTAAAAGAACAAAAGTATCCTCTCTTATCACCTATTTTGGTCAATTTTCTATACATTCTCAATTTTATACTCATGAATTAAGGTAGCTTTCACACTGCCTTTTCTCCTTTTTTTTTTTTACTGTGCTGAGCATCCTGGCCTTCCCTTCACCATTTTACGTGAATTTTCACACTTGACCTAGGTGCAGAGACCCAGTTACTAGGCTTTGGGCAATCCACATATACTCTATCTTTTGCACTTTATTTTTAGGCAGGTAGCTCTTTCCTTAAATTCAAGTTTCTTTGATTAGAATGTATATTAATTATCAATTTTCAGTGATAATTGAATCCTCAGTTGGTCCTTATAATCAATACCTACTTTGCCTTGTTAGTGTGCATGTGCAATTAAAAGTGCTAATAGTCTTTTAATGACCTAAGTAGGCTGCTAAAAGTTGACCAACTAATCTACTTCTTTAACTCGTTACATTCATTAGCAAATAATTCTATCTTTTATCACTTATCCAGTTTATCTTGCTCAAGATTTTCTTCTTGACACATGATTTTTTTTTTTTTTTTAAACTTATTCTACATTGTCTTAAAGGAGAAAGAAAAATAAAGGATGCAATAAAGGATAGGAAGGAATACACCTGATTTGGTTCAGTCTGGTTCTTTGGAGCTTTGAAATTTTGCTTGAGCTCTCATTGATTTTTCTCTGCAAAATTGAAAATACACACCAAAGCAGTAAAAGAGCAACAATAAATTACTAAAAAATAAAAGAAAAAAAAATGATCAAAACTAAAAAGAAAAGAAACAACCTATCTAGTAGTTCTGATTTATAGTCTTCAGCTTGACTTTCTTTGAGTTCTAAAGTGGATCAATCTGGTGCCACTTCAATTGGAATACTTTCATGTTTGATCGAGTCCTCTTTCAATTTGACATTGCTCAGCTTTTATAGTCTCAAACCTATTTTCTACAGAATTCTCATATAATGGATTGTCAATAATATCAATTAGAAAATAAGTTTGATTATCATCAGGATTTGTTTAGTATCTTTGAAAACATTAAAAGTAACTTGTTCATCTTGGACTCTAAGAATTAATTTTTCTTGTTGAACATCTATTAAAGCTCCTCCAGTAGCTAAAAAGGGTCTCCCTAAAATAAGGGGTACATCATAATCTTCTTCCATATCAAGAACAATAAAATCAATAGGAAATAAACTTGTTTACCTTTACCAAGACATCCTCCACTATACCTCTTGGATATTTGATGGATCTATCGGCTAATTGAAGAGTAATAGTGGTAGGCTTTGGTTCTTCTAGACCCAACTTCCTGAAAATAGAAAAAGGCATGAGATTAATGCTTGCTCCTAAATCACATAAAACTTTATCAAAACTACAATCACCAATAATGCAGGGGATAGTAAAACTCCCTGGATCTTTTAGCTTCTGTGGTAATTTATTTTGAAGTATTGCTGAGCATTCTTCATTCAAATTTATTCTCTCATGCTCCTTCAGCTTTTTCTTATTTGTTAGGATTTCTTTGAGAAACTTGGCATACCTGGGCATTTGAGTAATAGCATCTACAAAAGGAATATTAATATGTAAATTCTTTAGAATTTTGAAAAAGTTAGAAAATTCCTTATCTGGATGCTGTATTTGTCTCTCTGGGAATGGTAGTGGCGGCACGTAGGGCTTCACATTTGGATCGGCAAATCGTATACCTGGAGACCATCCATCTGCTGGTTGTTTTGGTGACTGATGACGAATTTTAGTTGATGGTTCCTTATTTGTAGTTGGCTCTTCAGTCTCATTCTTCTGATGTGGCTCCTCCAGCTTTGTACCACTTCTTAGGGTGATAGCATTGACTTGCTCCCTTGGATTTGTCTCCGTATTGCTGGGCAAGGATCCTTGAGGTCTCTCGGAGATTATCTTAGCCATTTGACCTATTTGCATCTCCAAGTTTTGAATTGCTGCTGTTTGGTCCTGCCTAAGTTTGGCTTCCAAATTTTTTATAGTTGCTTCTTGGTTTTGCATAAATTTGACCATCAGCTCTTCCATGTTGGACTTCTTTTCAGGTACTTGGAATCCCGGGGGTGGCTGTTGTGCTGCATTTTGATTGCTCCATGAGAAATTTGGGTGCTGCCTCCACCCTTGATTGTATGTGTTGGAGTAGGGATTATTTTGTTGCGGCCTGAAAAAATTATCCAATATAATTAGCTGTATCAGTTGTTTTAGCAAAAGGATTACCTGTCTGGCAATTGCTCGTATCGTGTCCTCCTCCACATAGGTCACAAGTAATGCTCTGAATATGCATAGCTGTTCCCTTTAAGTTGTTGACTTCGGCTCTAAGGGCTGCAATTTCAGCTAGTAAGGTTGGCACGCAATCTACTCCCTGCACAGCTGCTAGTCTTTTTGGCATCATGCGTTCTATCTGCCATTGATAGCTATTTGATGCCATCTCATCGATCAGATCGAAAGCTTCTTCCTCCATTTTTTGATTAATGGTTCCTCCTGCTGCTGCATCAATCATAGAACGATTAGTAGGAGATAAACCATTATAGAAAGTTTGTACCTGAAGCCATACGGGTAGTTGATGATGTGGACATCTCCTCAGCAATTTCTTGAAACATTCCCAAGCCTCATATAGTGTCTCCATGTCCATCTGCATAAAGGAAGTAATATCATTGTGCATCTTGGCAGTCTTAGAAGGTGGAAAGTACTTGGCTAAGAATTTTTGGGCTAGGACATCCCAAGTTGTGATAGAACCTGCAGGAAGAGAATAAAGCCAACTCTTAGCTTTGTCCCATAAAGAGAAAAAAAATAACCTTAATCTAATAGCATCATCCGACACCTTATTAATTTTAAAAGTATCGCAAAGTTCAAGAAAATTAGAAATATGGGCATTCAGATCATCATGCATGTGTCCACTGAATTGGACAGTTGATTGAATCATTTGGATCATCGTCGATTTTATTTCGAAGTTGTTTGCTCGTACAGGCGGTCTCCTGATGCTTGAAGCTGCATCGACTACAGATGGTGTGATGTAATCATTTAATGGATGATGTACTAGTCGAATAGCTTCATGCTGTCCTTCGGTCGCCATATCCAATCCTAGATTGATGTCGTTAGGATCTTCAGCTATCATGTTTCTTTCTTGTTGTAGTCTTCTAATGGTCCTTTCAATTTCTGGATCTAAAGGTAGTAAATTACTATGTCCAGTACATGTCATGCACTGAATTTTTTTTTTAAAAATAATAAAAATTAAAAATAAATTTCTAAAGTAAAGCTAGGATCAAAATTTTAATATTATTTTAGACACAATCCCCGGCAATGGTGCCAAAAACTTGATGCGTGCTAATTTATAGCTATGGCAAGTGCACCAGTCGATCAAGTAATAAAGTGAATGAGTAGAGTATCATCCCTAGAGGATTGGAAAATAAGTACTGAAAAGCTCTTTCCTATGCTTTATTTAGAAGATCGATTTATGAGAATAAGAAATTAAAGAACAAAATAAAAAAATAATTAAATTTTTTTTTAAGAAAATAGAGAGAGTGTAAATTATTAGGATTTTAAACTTCAAGAGCAATGGATTACTAAGGCAATCGGTTCACCAACTCAGTCAATACAATATTCAGATTTTTAGATTAATTTTATTTCATGTGACGGTGGAGTCTCCTAATTTATTCACTACCCTTTGGTCCAGGCATAGCAAAACTATCAATATTTATTAATTATCCTTTAGTCCAGGTGTAATTTAAATAAATATTAATGCATTAAGTTTTGTGAAATCCTCTAATTAAAATATGCTGCGTCCAAAGCGCACTAAAATTTCCGCATGCATATGAATTCTAATTTGATTCATAATACAAGGTATATAATCAAGAAGCATTAACATAGATGTACTTGGTCCGTAACATCTATGTTCATCAGATCAATTTAGAAGATGGCCAGTAATCTAAAAGCATTAAGATCAGATTTATATACTCCTCATGAATAAAATTTTAAAATAATCACACTCAATATTGCATCAAAAGAGTGGCTACACCTTAGCCTTAGTAAAATAAAATTTAGTTCATGATAATAAATTCAAAAATAGCGAATAAAATAAAAAGCATAGAGAAATTAGACTGTTTGATTGCTGAAATTGATTGTCTGTTGCACTTGATGTGGAGAACTTGGCAAAGAAGAAGAGGCTTCTTGATCGATATCTTGATTGTCGAAGAAAAACCCTTTTCCTTCTCTTACAAATCACTCTTCTCTTTCTATCTCTCTCCTCTCTTTTTCTTTTTATTTTTCTTTATTTCTTTGATTTCTTCTCTCTCTTTCTCTGTCTCTCTCTCTTTCTCTGTCTCTCCCTCTCTCTTTGATTTTTTTTTTTCATGACAACAATAGGTTTTTATAGATAAAGAGTTTGATTTCCCTCTAAAATCCATCAAAAATTAAGTTTAAGACTTCCAAAACAACTCAAATTAAGATCTAGATAATTCTACCCATTAGATATTGATCAAACGGTCCAAAAACTACTTAAAAACCTCTTAAAATAATCTAGATCAAGTCAGATTTCATGCCAGCTGTTGGATCAACCATTAGATTGAATCTGAGCCATCCGATCGCATAGAAAGAGGCTTTCTGATCTTTAGTTTACCATCGGGATGAATCTTAGCCGTTGGATCTCGATCGGGAGCTGCAGATGCCATCCATCAGTGCCTTCGTTTCGGTCGTCCGATCAAGTTTCAGTGAATGCCGCCCATTGGATCAGATAAAATTTCCAAATTACCCTCCATAGACCATGTGCGAGCCTGGTGTTGCATAGACCGCTGCATTCTTCAGCCAATCAGAGCACGCTTTATGCTGTGAAATTTCCGAATTACCCTTTAGATGGTCCACCGTGCGTCGTGAAAGATGCTGACATCAGCATTGCATCGGTGGGTCGGTCTGCTATTGTGATTGAACCGGGCCGAACCGCTGAGCCAATTTTCTGAACCGATTTGAACCGAACCAGTTTTTTTTTTTTTTGAAATTCAATTCTGGGCTCGTTTGAAGTCTATTTTGCCTAAAATTTATTTCATCTGAACCAAAAAAATAAGATCTTCATATTGGTGTCATTCTTTCCTACATAAAATTAATAAAAGTATCAATTTCTAAAAAAATAGATTAATTTATTTTATAATTTAATACTTTTATTAGTATATTTTTATCACTTATCAATATCCTTCATGAGCAACTCTTGATAGCAAAGAGCTTTACAGTTAGGTTATGTTCAATGAAATATCCCACTAAACTTTACGTGCATACAATATCAGTATCTCCAGACTCCTTAGTTAAGAGGACAACCAATGTATATGGCATGCAATGACTTACACTCGATAATGTTGTCGTCCTTAGTAACAAAGTATCATTTAGTCATGAACAAGTTTAAAGACTAAATAATTAATCCTTCTTTATCGAGTCCTAAGAAATGCATCACAAAAGAGTTCATTATAGGAAGATGCATATGAAGGGAAAAAACTGTTTCCTGGGTCAGGTTCGTTCAGATCTGATTTGATCAAGAGAAATATTTCAAAAAATTTTCTCTTAGATCTAAATTAGATTTGATATTTTTCAGATTTTATTAAATAGATCTAATAAAATAAAATAAAAATAAATTAAATCTGATTTAATTTATACCTTGTTCTTGGATAATCTTATTATCCTATGATGATCCTGCTGATTGCCTGAGGATCTGAATGTAGCCACGCAATCGCCTGACCTCTATATCCACTCAAGCAAGATTTGGATATCTCCTCCTTCTCAATCTTTCCTCCAAAGATCAGATCTAGATCTGATCTTGAAGGTCTTCAAAATAGCTTTTGAAGATCCGATGTCATCTCTTGCAGTAGTGTTGCCTTCTTCCTTTTTTGTCGCCTTTCTCTTGCCTGGATTGCACCAAATTGAAGCCCAAAGCCCTTTGGCTGTGGAAAGGAGAGAGAGGATGAGAGGTATGCATGAAGGAGAGAAGCAGATGGCTATGTAGCATGGGCAAGGGGAGGACCTCTAAACCTAGGCGCAGATAGGATTTATATAGACCCTGCTGCGCCATATAGTGCCACATCATCCCGACCAATCACGTCTCTTCGTGCAATCAGATCTAAATCTGATTGATGGGATGACATCATCTGATCTAATCAGATGAGAGCCCCTCTCCAACATCCTTAGGTGGTGCTAAGACTGATCAAAGTAGAGTCTTTGACGCCACCTAGATTGATACCAAGAAGCAACTTGGAGTCCCATCTATATGGGACTCCAGGCGTATTATCCTTGGGCGCATGCCTCCCTAGGTGTGCACCCCCTTCTTTCCTCTTTCTAGTAGGGGTACAAACCCTCATCTGCTCTCCTATGGGTGCATGACACATGGGTAGATGTCTAAGTGTCAAAGGTCAACATTTGACCAAAGTCAAAAGATAAGAATTAGCAGGTGATGAAAAATGGCAGGTATTATCTTAAATTTATCTCATAAATTAAGACAACCCTTTTCTGACCTAGATAAGCTCTAGTCAGAACAAGTAAAGGTACCTGAGTGAGTCCAAACATATTTGGGTCAGTCGAGACAACATTTAATGATTGTTGAAAGAGAACATTAGGCTTAATCGTGTGCTAGCATGATTTTCTTAACCTAATTGAATCTAATTCAAATCAATTGAACTAAAACAGTCTCATTGATGATATCCAAATCCAAACCCTTGTTTGTATGACCCAGTTAGATTCAGTTCTATATGGTAATAAGATACGTCGCGATCTCTATCATTGACATCATCAAAATACCTTCCAATGGATCAAAACTTTTTTGATTCAGACAACTAGAATGATCGATCATCCAAATCATTCTAATTAATTCCAAAATCCACCAGTGATACCTAGCAGTATATGGTGGCAACCCATTAGAACTGAAAATGAATCTCTCAGTGCAGTTACCTATGTGATTAAGTTATTCTATCTTGAGCTCTGATCGGATTATGGTTAAGGTGAACTCATCAAACCCTAATTTCCATCATATGAATTAATCATTCGATTCAAGTCTAATATGAAAACCTTAATAGAAACTCTTTCTATCATTTCACTCTGCCATGGCCATGGGCCTATGGACTTGATTCTCATGATCGTCACAGGATTGCTCCTCATCTATTGAGGTAGATAGATTCTCTCTTGGTGCAATCCAATTCCTACAATGAACATGTTATAGCCAACATACATCTCAGGATTTTGGATGGCTAGGAGACTGAGTCATTGTGTAGTCAAACTATAACACCCTCAAGGTGAACTACCAATGCACCTCAAATCAAAGAACCAGACACACCACTGCAGCTTTAAGTCAGTCATCGATGAGAAGGTAAACTTCCTTATGACTGCTCGAGGTGGTCACGCTCAGTGCCCTCATTCTCTAAGAAGTATCTATACTCTTGCTCCAGTGTCTCTACACCGTAGACTTAAGACTCATCTACTATAAAGAAGCGATTGTACACCAACCTTCCAGATCAATCACCATCCTCATGATGATCCTACGGTCGGAAGCATTTTATGAGTTAATAATGAAAATTCATATCTTAAATTTTTAACTATTGAAAATAAGAATTATCATTGCCATTAACTCAAGGAATGTATCACAGACACTAAATACACATTGTGATAGAAAATAACCCATTTTATTATTTATAGTTAAAATTATAATTTTACCCTTAGAAGTGTATAATAAGTGTCAGCCAATTCTAGCTTCTAGGGCACACATATCTAACAAACTCCCACTTGACCTAAAGCCAATTAGCTACAAATTTAAGTTCCTTCTTCTCAAGATGGGCTTCGATCTTCTGCTGGCCCAATAGCTTTGTTAGTAGATCCACCGCATTATTTGCAGAGTCGACTCTCTTGACCTCGACGTAACCTTTCTCGAGGTAATCATGGATGAGGTGGTATCGCTGCTCGATGTGCTTGAATTTCTAGTGAGACCTCGGCTCCTTAGCAAGGGCTATGCCACCATTATTGTCACAATATAGAGGAATGGCATCTGATGGCATCACTCCGATCTTTGAGGCAAACTTTTTGTACTAGAATGCTTCCTTCGTAGTTTCTGACATAGCGATGTACTCTACTTCCATGGTGGAATCTGCTATGACTATCTGCTTGAAACTCTTCCAACTAACAGCACCACCATTACACAAAAATAGACTCTCAGATGTCAACTTTTGATCATCTACATCGAACATAAAATCCGAGTCTGTATACCCCTGGACTTGGAGTTCTCCATTACCAAAAACCAACAACATATCCTTAGTTCTTCTTAAGTACTTAAGGATACATTTCATAAAAGTCCAGTGTTCTTCATCTGGATTCGACTGATATCTGCACGTGATACTCACAGCATGGGCTTTATCAGGACGTGTACATAACATGGCATACATGAGGCTCCCTATTGCTAAAGCATAAGGGATCTTGCTCATATGTTCTATCTCCTCATATGTGCTAGGGCACATTTTCTTAGAGAGATGAATGCCATGTCTGAAGGGTACTAGTCTTCTCTTAGAGTTTTCTATGCTAAACCTCTTTAGCACTTCCTTTATATACATCTTTTATGAAAGTCCTAGCATCCTATTTGATCTATCTCTATAGATCTTAATTTCTAGAATAAAGGATGCTTCTCCTAAGTCTTTCATGGAGAATTCTTTGGATAACCATATTTTAACTATGGTCAACATAAGAATATCATTTCTAATAAGGAGGATATCATCCACGTACAATACGAGAAAGACAATAGCACTCCCACTGATCCTTTTGAAGACACATAGTTCCTCCTCGTTCTTGATGAAACCAAATAATTTGATCACATCATTAAAATGAGTATTCCAACTTTGAGATGCTTGCTTAAGTCCATATATGGATCTTTGTAGCTTGCATACCTTGTGATCAGCATCACTGGATGTGAAACCTAGCAGCTGTTCTATATAGATATCATCCTAAAGGTATCCATTTAAGAATGCTATTTTTAAGTCCATTTGCCATATTTCATAATCGAAATAGGATGCAATAGCAAGCAATATGTGGATGGATTTTAGCATAGCTACTGATAAAAAGATATCCTGATAGTCAATATCTTTGCATTGACTATATCCTTTTGCCACTAATCTTTTAGATATATGTGCCCTAAAAGCCAGAATTGGCTAACACTTGTAATACACTTCTAGGGGTAAAATTATAATTTTGACTAAAATCAATAAAATGGGTTATTTTCTATCACATATGTGTATTTGGTGTCTGTGATACATCCTCTGAGTTAATGGTAATGATAATTCATATTTTCAAGAGTTAAAAATTTAAGACATGAATAATCATTATTAACTCATAAAATGCTTCCGACCATAGGATCATAACGATGATGGTGATTGATCCGAAAGGTTGGTGCACAATCACTTCTCTTTAGT